>CM067517.1:7464077-7696577 GCA_034509495.1 Acestrorhynchus altus
CACCAGCTCACACAACAGCTCAGAGCGGAGCGGCAGTCTGTCAGGTTGGTATCTCACTAGCTGAGGGGCTGTACTCACCCCCCCTAATCACAACCCCACCCTCCCCATCCCCAACCTCTACCAGCATCTGACCCTAACACAGGCTTCTCCTTCACAGCAGATCCACCTCAGTGTCCTGCAGTGTGTTTATAGTGTGGAAGTTCCCTGTTGGTGCATTTTTGCCTTTTGCATGTGTACCTTTGTCTTATCCTCATGTCAGCATGGAGTCAGAATATTACGGTTCTAGGTAAAGTCAGGTATAGTGGAAGGTAAGCAACCTAAACCTACTGTGAATGAACTACATGGGAAAATAACCTAAGTTCAAAGAATCCAGTGGTTTGTAGCCATAACTTGCTTATATGTTGCTTACATTTCATAGAACAGTCCATTGTTGAGTAACAAGAGAGTCACAATGCATTTTGGTCCACATTCAGCTCATGTTGTGATGACATTGTGGGAGAATCTAGTGCCCTCAATATCACATTTGAACTGCACTTTACCATTCAGACACTTTGCCCATGTACTCAGTGGTGCCCTAAAGTGTAAACAGGGATGAATTTTGGTCACAAGCTAAGATCTAATGAATTTATCCACACTCTGCCCACAGATATGTTCTGTTTTAAATGCTGTTGTCGGTTGGACAAGATTTCCAGAACATCCTATAATGAGAGACTGCAGTGAGTCGATATGTAACCATTAATTTCCAGTTTAAAGAGCAACTTCAGCAACCTTTAGACCCACCTCCTTTCCCTGTACAGAATAGTTTGCAATACTGGCTACTCGCTCTAGCACTCAGGCTATGGCCGTAATCCAGAATCGCTGGCTTGGTGCAAGAATGCTGGACACTGGTCTTCTCCAACATTGTTACCACTCCGGTAGTGTGGCAGCTATGAACCTTGTCCAAAATCACTAGCGGCAGTAGCTTGATGACTACTGGCCTCCTCCAATATCATTACCATGCCATGGACACGTCAGATATGGCCCTCATAATTTTTTGGAAATGGGATTTTTGGAAATGGGAAGCTTACTTTACGGCTTCCTCATTTTTAGTCAACATTTTTGCAATTTTGTCCAATCTGACAACAGTTGCTATGGAAGGATGGGTGGGCAGAGTGTGGACAAGTCAATTTCGACAATTCAGACACTTGTAAACCTGATGGAAGTAAGATCTGAAGCAATGGAACAATACTAGAAGATTTATTTTTGGGGAAATGAAGGTGATATTTGACAACGATTTTAATATTGACTCACTGATGAATTCATTGATCAGTTCACTGATTAACTGCCTGCATGCTTCATTGCACATGTGCTGAGGGGAGTTTGAATTAACACTGCCTTCTGCTTTCATCCGTGATGCTTTCACACCTATGCAAACAGGGCACATGGAGCGGAGGGTACACTGCTTTAATCTGCTTTAGTTTGGTCTGTGCAAATCTAACAGTTCTGCGAGCCAGAAATTCCCTTCTGAACGTGCCTTTTTGGTACTGAACTGAATAAAATGTATGTTTTTTGAACTAGAATATGTTAGTTATGTGACATATAACACACAAGACACGCAAGGAGACACACACATGCACGCACACAAATTTACTTGAGTCCAATTGACTTGATAGGTTCAGTCCAGCCCTCATACTCCAATGGTTACTATCTTCAATGAAACTCATCTACCGAATATTACAGTGTCATTTATAGGATGGCTCCTCATTCTCCTCTGTCCAGCTCCCTCATTCATCTCTCTCTCTCTCTCTCTCTCTCTCTCTCTCTCTCTCGTGCACCCTCTTACTCAGACCTCCTCAAACTATATGTTTAACCACGCAGTAATATGAGACCGAGGTAGATGTGATCACAATGAACTTGATGGCATCACAGAACCTGCTTCCATTTAAGGTGGATTTACAACACATTTCATCAACACCAGACCAATATCTCCAGCTGTATAAATGTAAAACTGCCTTAATGAGTCAGAGAACAGTGAAAATTACCATAAATGTAATGGTTGAATGTTATGAAAGGTCTCGTTCTGCCTAATGTGAGACTGTAGCTTTTACAAAATTATTCATTATCATTATTGTATTGTTTTTATTGTTTTTTTTTGTTATTGTTATTATTTTGGTATGTACGGTTCCACTGAGACAAAAAGCACAGTAGTGTTTTTTTCTACAACTTCGCTTCTGTGGTGGGAAGCCACACACTGTCTTTAGACCAGTTGCGGCAGTGAGAAGGTGAGAAATCCCAGACATTTTCCTCAGTTTAGAACATATTCTTTTAAACCCTGAAAGGAGGATGTGTCTGGGAAGAAGAAGAAGAACCCTAGCTATAGCTATATGCACAAATGCTGTATACACAGTCCCATTATGTGTGTACTTGGTTAACAGCAAAACAAAGCAAAAGAAGCAAACTTTGGAGCAACACGATACCTTCATTAAACAGGTATGTCCGGGGTGAGGATATAATCGTGTACATTCTGGATATTTTTATAGTTATTTCTTTCACTTTCATTATTTTATTTCACTTTCATTGTGGCCTGTATTTTTGTATTTTCTGTTAAGCTGCTTTGAGAAAAGTGTTGTCCAAAATAAATTTGACTTGACTGTATCTGATTTCACGAAGCATTTGACCAATTGAGATAAACACATCATTTACAGCATCAAAAACAACAACAGTTCTCTAAATCTAATATGAAAACAGCTTAATTGCAACTTCACGAGAATGACCCTTATCTGAAATGAGATAGAAAGCAAATGCAAAAGTATTTCATTCTAAACAGCGATGCTGAAACAAGTCTCTCCGCCCCAGGAGAAGCAATTTGGTCCATTTAGTGTGGAAGCATGAGGAAAAAAGCACATCTCTGCCCGTGTTCACTCGGCTCCGGGAATGGGAGAGAGAGTGAGAGGGAGAGAGAGAGAGAGAGAGAGAGAGAGCTGTGGGGTTGAAAAAAGACAAGATGGAGAGGATAGAGAAGGCATGCATTTGCATTTACAAAGAGAGAGGCCATAGGGCAAGTTGCTCTTGATTGTTTCCCAAGCTAACATGTGGGCTCAATTTGTACGCCCCGGGATATTTTACCTTGCTATCTCAAATAATTAGAAGATATGTGGTCGAACAAACTCCGACTGAGCAGAATTTTAATTGGAGTTGTGTCGTGCCAGTAGACAACATTTCGATAAGGAAGTGCAGTATGAGTGATGTCAGAAGTGGGTTATGGCTCGCAGGCAGAAGAATCTGCTTTCTGCAGAGCTCGTAATAAGCAATCTTTCAGAAGCACAAATCCTCTTCATATTGTCTTAACTAAGTACCTTAAAGACGGGCTACATTCAACCCCGCTTACTGCCGTGTCATACAGATAAAGCGTGAGTACATAGGTATGTGTGTGTACATGAATGCACTGGGGTTAAAGGAACACTTCACAACACACAAACTGTCCTTTTCCTCAACTTACAAAAGAACCAAGTGAGGTTTAGTCATTTATTTATGCAGTGATTCTACATAGAACCATAACAGCTTAAACAACCATCCAAATGCTTAAATGGCTCATTGCCTGATTAAAACTTTCACCATTTACATGGAAAACGTCTTGTAGGTGATTATTTATAGAAAAGAGTACCAAACGTTCCACTATATTAAAAGTCACATAACCTTTAACTGGACAAAGAATGTGTTCAATTCTTAAATGACACTTTACATGGTTTTACACTTTACAGAGTCTTTTATATATTATTCTTTATAAAAGCCTTTAGAAAGGGGTTCTGTATAGCTCAGATAAAGATGGCAGTGGTGGCTCAGGGATACGAGCACTGCACTATGGATCAAGAGGTTGTGGGTTCAACACCTGCTGAGCTGTCACTGTTGGGCCATTGAGCAAGGTCTAGTGGTTAGAAAGGTAGGTTGTTAGACTGGACGTTGTTAGGTCATTAGAGACATGGGCTTTAGACCGAAAACAGGAATAGTCAGAGGGTTGCGGGTTTAACACCAGCTAAGCTGTCACTTTTGGGTCCTTGAGCAAAAAGTGGGCTTTAGACTGAATGTGGGCTTGATCAGAGGGTTGTGGGTTCAACACCTGCTGAGCTGTCACTGAGCAAGTCACTGTTGGGCCCTTGAGCAAGGTCTTGTGGTTAGAAAGGTAGGTTGTTAGACTGGAAGTTGTTAGTCATTAGAGACATGGGCTTTAGAATGAAAACAGTCTTAGTCAGAGGGTTGTGGGTTCAACTCCTGCTAATCTGTCACTGTTGGGCCCTTAAGATAGGCTCTTAATTTAACCATTAGAAATGTGAACTTGGATTGTTAGGTCCTTAGAAAGGTGGGCTTTCAATGAAGGGGGCTTGATCACAGGGTTGTGGGTTCAACATCTAGGCCAAATAAGCTGCCCTAGTAGGTGGGAAAGCCATGGCACAAAAGATAGAGGACTGATCTTGGGAATGTTGTTGGTTCAACCCCTTGAACCCATAGGACACAGGATGGGGGAGTGAATAAACAGAACCTGTTCCACAGTTGAATTGCCTTTGAGCAAAGTACCCATTCTGTTCCAGATGTGTGCTTTCACTAGTGCGAGAGTGTCACTGTAAAAGATGGGTTACATTTCAATGGCAATTTGTGTATTGAATGTTCTTGCTCAGCAAACACAACTTTGCACTGACATTCTTCATCTGAAAGCAGGAAAACATCAGTAAGTGGGGCATGTGGTTGAAAGAGTGCTGTTTGAAAGAAGCAGAAAAGGTGGAATGAATGAAAGTGGTGTCGGAAATAGGAGGGAACGTAAGGGAGGCGAAGACAGATGGATACAGAACTGTCCTCAATAAGGTACAGAGGGGTGCTCATTAGAGTAGAGCAGAAGGATAGGAGGCATATGGTCTTGTTCTGTGTGTGTGTGTGTGTGTGTGTGTGTGTGTGTGTGTGTGTGTGTGTGTGTGTGTGTGTGTGTGTGTGTGTGTGTGAGACCCAAGACCCAAGTCCTCCTTTAAAATGCATGAAATTCTTTATATGTTGGGAAAAAGGATTGTACGTCGTTACGTATTTCCCTGAAATGCTACAAGTAGGCCACAGCATTTCACACATGTTCTCCTGAGGATCTTCACTTCAGCTCTATTAATATAAGCTCCCAGTCACACCATGCCATGCCTCCATTCTATTACAGCTACACTACGCAAATCTAAGGCTAGACCAGTAACAGTGAGGACTGTCAGTGGTTTTGTTTGCTTCACAGCATTGTTTATCTACCAGATTACCATGGAGTTACAAGTTCTAAAGGCCTTGTCTGTTGGCTTTTATTATCAGGCCTACGTTAATATGAGAGTGATGGTTAGATACCATCACTTTTATCGTTTTATTGTACCTGTACATACAGTAACTGTTGATGATACATTTCTACATGTATTGAAATGGAGAAATAATCTGTAATGTCCTCTAACTGGGGCATTAGGGGAGTTTCCATGTTCTTCTTGGTCTGGGTGGGTTTCCTCAGGGGACTCTGGTTTCCTCTCACATTCCAAAAACATGGATAACAGGTGAATTGGCTACTCT
This sequence comes from Acestrorhynchus altus, assembly GCA_034509495.1. Taxonomy (NCBI): domain Eukaryota; kingdom Metazoa; phylum Chordata; class Actinopteri; order Characiformes; family Acestrorhynchidae; genus Acestrorhynchus; species Acestrorhynchus altus. The sequence continues at coordinate 7,469,634 of CM067517.1, forward strand.
AAATTACCTTGGTGTGTATGCTCAGATATGGATTGTCCTGGGTGTCCCCAGTGCTCAAGGCAGTCCTCCAGGTGGACAGTTGTTTCCAGTACTCCACGTCTCCATCTTGTTTAAAGCGGAGTTGCTAAATGCATTCATTAGATGGGGTGTCCACAAACATCTGGACATATAGTGTTTAAAACCCAGACGAACATCTTTAACCTCTTGTCCACGTCCTGAGGCTCATTACAATTGCATGAAAACAATGGCTTGGTGTGGAAAGCTCTCAGCCTGTTCACTCTCAGAACCTTCATCCTCTTCCTCTTCAGACTGCTGTAATTTCAGGGACAGCCCCAGCTCCTCAGTGGAGCACCATTTACAATATTGATGCCCCCTCTTCAGCAGGGGGAGAGCGAGTGAGAGGGACAGCGGAAGTGAGGGAGTGATTGAGCGATCACACCGTCTCTCCATTTATTGGCTGAAGCTGAAGTGTCGCCCAGAGGAGCGATTAGGAAACCCAATTACTTCCCCTACTTCTACTTCCACTGCCGCAACTGCAGCCCCCGGCCTGTTGTTATTTTTTTATTACTGGCGCCTTTTATTCATCTACGTTTGACACCTCTATCCCTCCGACCGGCCACTAATGCTGCCAGAACCTCCAACAGCAGCTCCGCTCCACACACCCTTCCACACACTGACCCAGTGGTCTCTCACTCTCTAATTCTTACTCTTCCTTCCTCTCACTCTCAATCTGTCCTTCTTTCTCTCTCATACATCTCTTTACCTCTATCACTCATCTGCCCCCCCCCTCTCTCCATATTCCTCTATCACACTGCCTCTACCTCTCCCTAGCCCCCCTCCCTCCTTCCTTCTCTCACACCCTTTGCATCTTTGTAGACCCACCCCTCTATTTTTCTCTCTTTTGTTCTTCATTTCATCACTCTTGCTTGCTGTCTCACTCTTGCTCATTCTCTTGCATTCTCTCTCTCTCTCTCTCTCTCTCTCTCTCTCTCTCTCTCTCTCGCTCGCTCTCTCTCTCTGTGTGTTTCACTAATCCTTCCTATCCTTATATATCTTTTTCTGCCTCTTTCCACCTTCTCTCTTTTCTCCTCAGCCCTCACCTCTTCTCTCTACTTCCTGCCACCCACCCCCTCTGCCTCGCCTCAGATGAAGAAATCAGGCACATTTTCCTTTCATTGCACGCCTCAAAAAAGCCTTTGAAAGTTGGAATAAAACTGTCTCTTTGAGGACTTTTGGAGTTAATTTATAGCCATGTCAGTGTGCTGGCATCCTACTGGACAACACGTTGGTGCAGACCACAGGGTGCAGCGTCGCCCCAAACCAAGCATTTTTAGGCAGCAGGGGCAATTATAGGCCATTGGCAGGAAGAGCCAGAAAGGCAGAAGATGACAGATAGGCTTCCATACTGTGGCCGTGCTGCCAGTGAGGGATTTTTTCCCCTCTGCTTTGCATTTGGCGGGGTATCTGGCTACGTCAGCGCAAGCTATTTTACGCCTGGCTAGAGCCACAGGAGGATCTGGCAACATGCAGGGTTAACTGGTCGTGTGGAGTGTGCCAATGCCAGCGTTAATAATTTAGTCTAATGAATCCTGCCACCTCTGCAGCCAGCCCAAAGGCAAAGCCACATACATCAGCTCCTAAAGCCCAGACGTCCAGAAGCCTAACAGTAAAATGGCTTTGATGACTGAATTGAGAGAGATGTGGCACTTGCAGTGCTCATGCCCGTGCTGTAATCTTGATCAGAGCAGCAGAAATTTACATGACTTGAGCTCCTGTGGCACTTGAAAATGTGCCCCCCCCCCAGAACAGCTTGGCATGCATTTCCATGCTGCCTTTATTGTTGGATGTACAGTTATACTCTATATCTCCAAATTGTGTTGGACACCCCTTCTAAGACCCTTCTGATGCATCCCATTTCTGACACAGATCTCCAAACACTCACACAGAGTCCCTGTATAGAAGCATTTCCAATAGAATAGGACTCTCTGGAGCAGATAAACATTGAGACGTAAACCTATTGACAGCATACCAAATGCCAGGCATGGACTAGAAGGGTATAAAGACCCCCAATATTGATCTGTGGAACTTTGTCATCTGGAATGAGGGGTTTGACTTTGGGAATGAGGTGAGATGGTAATCGTCCAATATCCTGACCCACACTAACATTCTTGTCACTGAATGCAATCAAACCTTCATAGTAATACTTGAAAAGCCTTCCCTGGACAGTGGAGACAGTTACTCCTTGTTTTTGGAAGAAATGGATGAGCAGGCGTCCAAATACTTATATCCATCTGAACAGGCATATTAAAATGCATTTAATATATAGTTTATATCATGATGGACATACTGGTCAACCACCTAGACCATAGTAGCTAGGCAACCAGTTAGTCCAAGGTGGTTGACCAGTATGTCCGAAGTGGATGACCAGTATGACGTTGATAGACCAGCATGATGACCAAGGTTCTGGAACTGTATGATCAAGTTGGTTGACCAGTTTTATCAATACGTCCAAGCGTGACGACCAACCTCAATGCCCTCACCTTTATGCTGGTCAAGATTTTAGCTTACCCAGCTTGAGCTGGCTACTATTTTCAGCAGGGTAGTTTTTGGGCTAAGATCTACAGAGAACCTTCATCACACACTCAGTACCTGAGCAGCTTTTTGTGCTTGTATATAAATCAAGAATGTCTGCAGCTTTTCTGTCCACAGTATTGACTCGCTCCGGCTTCTCACGGCAGAACGTAGATATGATGAAACTTCAGAGCTTGTGAAACATATCTTCAAACTTCAGTATAGTTTTTCACTCTGCGCCTCCACTCTCCTCACCTCCCCTTCCTCACCGACCCTCAGTCTCTTCCCGGCTCATTTTATGAAGGGAAAGAAAATGAAATACACTCCCACAGACTTCCATTAGAGCAGCAGATGGAGATGATGCGCTGAAGGCAGACATATTTCACCCTGGTTTCATGGGAGGTATTGACGGAGGAGAGGAGGAGGGAACAGCAACCGGCCATTTGTCTCTCGTCTCTGCAGAGCCTTGAAGCCAATCACTCGCTCTGAAGCCTCCTTTTCACACTGTGGCCTTCAGAGAGCTATTGTGGCTGCCGCAGTAGCGGCAAAAGTGCAGCAGCATATTGAAGCTAAACTCTCAGAAAGAAACGAAAAAAAAAGAGATTTCATGGTCGTCAGATGCATAAACGGTGAAATGTGGGACTTTCGACTGTGGCTGAAACAATAAGCCTTGAGAATCTCAGCTATGTGTGTGTTGACTGTGTTCGTTCAGAGCAGAAGGATGTGCGGATGCTCTAATCACGATTCATTGTGGCTGTGTTTTCTAGGTGGGAAAGGCGGAAAAAAGAAAAAGACCAAAGCAGGTGCCAAGCCCACCAAGGCCAACGGCTCCAACTGGGCAAATGTCCCCTTACCACCCCCTCCTATCCATCCACTACCCGGCACAGAGCTGGACCACTACCCTACAGATCACCATGAAGGAGGAGGGTAAAAATAGCACTTTGATTGTTCATTATAATTATTATATATGTTTTTAATTATTATTGTCTTTTTGTTATGTTTGTCTTTGTGATTTAATTACATAAATATACTAAAATATACTAAATAACCTGCTTATCACATCACATTTTCCACCAGCATTTCAGGTTCTGGAACCAAAAACAGGTTCCAGTTCCTGAAAAGGTTGTTGTAAGAGGGAACCAAACATTAGTAGGTTTTTACAGGACCAAGGAGCAATGGCATAGCATTCATCTCACACGGTGTCATTGGATGGTTGCTTTGGTGTTGCAAAGTGGTTTATATGGTATCACGGGTGGTTGCTATAGTTTTAGTAAGTGGTTACTATGGTATCACAGATGGTTGCTATAGTTTTACTAAGAGGTTGTTATGGTGTTACTAAATGCTACTTTGCTGATATGGTGTTGTTGGGTGGTTGCTATGGTGTTACTATTTGGTTGCTATGAGGTTGCAGGTGGGTGCTAAGCACTTACTATAGAACGTACTAACTGGTGTCCCAATTTGTTGCTATTGTGTTTGTAAGTGGTTGTTATGGTATCCCACTTTGGTGCTATGGCTGCTTGCAATCTAATGAATGCATTTAGCTACTTGTTTAAGTTATAGACACAGATGAACAAATGCACACTTGCAATCCCTTTAGAGAAGAATTGCCAATAGAATAGGACCCTCTGGAGCAGATAAAATGAACCTATTGTCAGTATGCGCTATGCCAGCTGTTGGCTGGAGGTCTCCCAGCACTGTGAAGCAGTGGAACTGTGTTTCCTGGAACAGTGGTGGTACATCAATACTGGAATGAGTTGGGGAGTGAGATATGAGGTGGAGTGGTGATCATCCAACATCCTAATCTTTCACACTTTGGTTGCTAATGCAATCAAATCCTTACAGCATTGCTCCAGAATCTAGTAGAAAGCATTTCTGGATGTTAGGTGAACAGAAGCAGAATGAACTCTCTTAAATTCCTTTGATTTCTGGAAAAAAAAAACATGCATAGGCAGAAATACTTTGTCATCAACAGATTTAGCCTCTGTCAGCATTCTGCCCTGTTGTGTTAAGAGCACATGGTGTCTGTACAGGAAAAAAAAAACACGAAGGTGGTTACAAATTAAGTCTCTTTCTTGAGAGGTGTGCTTGCCTTTCAACCCCATTAATTTCCATCTCGGAGAGTCATCTAGCTTAATAGGCTCTCTGGCAAATGAGGACTCTTCTGCACTGTAAATCTCAGTACTGTCTTTAATGGCTTCAGATTAAAACTGTTATGTCCTCTGGGCTGTGCACTGACAAATCCCTTTAATGAACATTGGCTTTATGATGAGTATTATTTCAGGTTGGAGAGGCTGAGTGCTGGGAAAGGCAAGCCACAGTCGCTCTACTTGCTCAGCCCAAACAAGCTGAGAGAGAGGGAAGAGAAAATAACTCTAAATGGCACGGACTTGTTTGTCTTCAGCTGCCAAATGCACTATAAAGACATCAGGCCTTTGCAGTGTGATAATTTGAGAAGCCATAACTGACACCAGACATGGACTTCTCACTCACTCATATTGAGCAGGTTGAAGCTGTTCCACAAGGGTGAGCTAGCAGATGTATAGTAGCCTTCATAGCCATCGTTGAAAGGGAGGAAACATCACTGAAGCATCAGCAATTAAAAAAAAAATAGGATTAAAGATACTCATACACCCTTAATTCACTTACACACCTATGTTCTTGATTCTTATGTCAGTCTGTTCTTATACCAAACTCACTCTCTTTCACTCATGCCCTTTGCTCGCTCCCTCTTTCTCTCAGCTATGAAAGTGACGGCTGGGGTCCTCCGTTGCCCGTACAGACATACCTGCACCAGGGCTTGGAGGATGAACTAGAAGAAGAAGAAGAGCGTGTGCCGACCCCACCCATCAGGGGAGTTGCCTCCTCCCCTGCGGCTGTGTCCTTCGGGAAGCAGTCCACAGCCACTCTGACCCCGTCACCCCGAGAGGAGATACAGCCCATGCTGCAGGCGCATTTGGACGAGCTGACCCGGGCCTACCAGCTGGACATGGCTAAGCAGGCCTGGTGAGTCAAAGACTGGCCGTTAAATTTGGTGACACTTTATTTGGAAATGGATCTTCGACCTAGTAATTAATTTAATAGCAATAATACTAGTTTATTACTTTGAGTGAGTAAAAATGTAAAAGGAACCTGAATTAAACGGCATAATAACGTGTTTTGAGGGAGGAGATGAGCAAATGCCATCATAATTATCATGATTAAGACCATGTTTACCATGCAGTACAACCTTCTATTTCATCTGTGTATAAATACACATTTACATGCTCTGTTTATCCAAATTCTATGTCCTCCCATCTACTGGTGCCCATCTACTGTTCTGCCAAATACATAAAATCCACCCTGTCATGTTTTTTTTCTCCATTCTGCTTAAAAAGGAATTTAATGAATGGAAACACAAGTGTAAAAATGTCACATTTTACTATGATTAGGGTTAGGACAATGGCTACGTTTAGTGTAACTGTAAGTGAAGGTGTAGGTTCAGGGAATTACAACAGTAGCTTTGTATTATTCAGTAATTCCTGCATATGCACAAGAGTCTTTACTGCACATTGTACAACTCCTGAAATGCTCTTTTATCACATATGTACAAATTCCTTTTGAGACCAGGCTGGCCCAGACTTGCATCCCACATATGCGAGCACAAGCACACAGCCTGCTTGCACAAATTGCTTCCTCAACCCACTCGATCACTTGTAGCATGCGTGGTTTGGCATATTGCTTGGCATATGAAGTCATTTTTTGAGGTTAGACATAAAATAGAAGGAATATACAGTGCATCCGAAAGTATTCGTGGCACTTAATTTTTTTAAGTTTAACCTTATTCCAAAATGGATTAAACTCATTGTTGTCCCTCAAAGGTCCCTCAAAGGTCTTATCTTACAAAACACAAAAATATAACATGCACAGACTTTTTCATAGCATTTGCTCAATACTTTTTGAAGCACTTTTGGCTGCAATTACAGCCGTAAGTGTTTTTGAGTTTGATGCTACAAGCTTGGCACCTGATTTTGGGAAGTTTCCCTCAAGCTCCCTCAGATTGGATGGGGATTGTCAGTGCACAGCCATTTCTAGATGTCTGAGGTTCAGAGCACTATGAAGCGGGTTATCATTAAGGATGTCTCTGTACATCACTACAGTCATCTTTCCATTGAGCCTGACAAGTCTCCTAATTCCTGCTGCAGAAGTACATCCCCACAGCTTGCTGCCACCACCATGCTTCACTGTAGGAATGGTATTGGCTAGATAATTTGCAGTACCTGGTTTCTTCTAGATTTAACACTCGGCAATGAGGCCAGAAACTTCAATCTTTGTTTCATCAGACCAGATCATTTTGTTGCTCATGGTCTGAGAGTCCTTTAGACAGGCCGTTATGTGCCTTTTACTAAGGAGTGGCTCCTGTCTGGCCACTCTACCATACAGGCCTGATTAGTGGAGTGTTGCAGAAACAGTTGTTCTCCTGTAAGTTTCTCTTCTCTCCACAAAGCAATGTTGGAGCTCTGTCAGAGTGACCACTGGGTTCTTCACCTCCCTGACAGGTAGCCAGCTCCAGGAAGAGTCCTGGTGGTTCCACAATTCTTCCATTTATGGATGACAGAGGACACTGTGCTCCAATATAGTGAATTCAGAGGAAATGGAAGCTTTAACTTTCCAGTGGAGTCATTTTGGAGCATTTTATTGATCCATTCATCATTACATTTTCAAACAGTGCACAAACTGCCATATTCCAAATATGTAAAAAAGTGAAAAATGGCCAAACAGGCAGATACAATGTTTTGTATCACGCTGATGAAATATAGGACTCCTTCACAGTGTAATGCTCTGCAAATGCATAGTCACAACATTATTCATTCCAGCGAAACTCATTAATCATGCTCTTCCAGCTGTTTCACCAAACCCTCTTCTTCTCCCATTTGGACCTGGAGAAAAATCAAAGCACTGAATTTAATGCTTAAGCCCCTATTTAAGCCGGTCCACTGGTGCGTTTCGGAGCGAGCGTGTGGAGCATCTCTTTTTTTATGGCTTTCATGCAAAGCAAATGAGCCACATGCTTCATGGTGTCTGTGAGTGAGGAGAAACTGGCATGCGTTCATTACAGCGGCTGCTCAGGGGGAATAGGCTCCACTTGTCAGGAAGGAGATGTCATGTTACTGGAGTAATGACTACGTTGCTCTGAGTGCGTCTTTGACAACAGGGAAGAGCCCATAATTATATCCAAACCCTGGCATGGACCACATCAAAGACATGGCACAGCACACACATGTGCACACACACATACACACTGACACACACACACACAGGGCCTGTCAGTAGACCTTGCTGTCTAGAAGGTGACAGCCCCAGTACAGACATGCCTGTGGAGCACACCATTGTGTCCTCTTCAGCTGCAATTAGTGGGTCATTGTGTTAGCATGCAAAATGCCGCAGTGTGGAATTAGCCGGATTGTTCCAGCTCAACCGAAAACAAGGAACGTTCCAGGAATTACAAATTTGGCCTGACAGATCCCAACCTCCCCCACGCATGTTTCTTTCTCATCTGGCTGTTTTGCTTGACACGCTTTGTCTGCAGTTGACACAGTGTCCCAGCTCCTACTTAAATATGGAGATGTGTGTCTCTGCTGTGTGTCTTTGTACACTTGTGGGATCGAAAAATCATGAGTCAAGTGGTCAAGTGTCAAGACCAAAAGCCCACCTAAACAGTGATGTAAATAAATTCATTGTCCATCTTCTTTTTCTGTACAAGTGGATCAGGCACAGCAGTGCTGCTGGAGTTTTTAAACACTGTGTCCACTCTTACCTAGTTGCTTCACCTTGTAGATGTAAAGCCAGAGACATCTGTTGCTGCTCAGTTAGTGCTGGTCATCCTCTAGTCCTTCACCAGTGCTCACAGAACACGGCCCACGGGATGCTGTTATTTCTGGTTGGTGGACTGTTCTCAATCCAGCAGTGACACTGAGGGGTTTAAACACTCCAGCAGTACTGCTGTGTCTGATCCACTTGTACCTTCAGAACACACATTAACACACCATCGGTGTGGAGAATGACCCACCACCCATGTAATATCTGCTCTGTGGTGGTCCTGTGGGGTCCTGACTGCTGGCGATTAGGGTGAAGCAAACTGATCAGATCAGGCTAATAAAGTATGGAGAGAAACGGATGGACTACAGTCTGTACTTATAGACCTACATTGTGCTCCTGTATGGTAGGAGGAGCTGATAAAAATGCACAGTGAATGGAGGTGGTCATAATGTTCTGGTTGACCATGTATTTCCCACATGAGGGAATTAAAGGGTCCTGTTATTCTGATGTATAAAGAAACAAATGATGCATTTTTACTGATGTATTATTCAATTGTGTCCAGGCACCTGCAGGGCGGCCCGTATCCTCCTCAGGCCCCTGCCCCTCCAGTGGGCTACATGTCGAGCACCCTCGTCTCCGACATCGAGACGGACCTACCTGACGATGATGAGGATGACCAGGATGAAGATGAAGGCTATGAGATGTCTCCACCCCTCCGGGGTATTGAACACACGCCAGGCTCGAGCATGGACAACCTAGACAGCTCAGTTACAGGTGAGTTACAGTCGACTTCATCCATGAATGTACTCCTCGAACTGTAACAGGTCCAGAAATGAATAGTCATTCCTAGGACATTGTTCCAGCTGTCTGCACTCTTGTGCTGCTGGATTGGAGCATCTCTACAATCTCTTGGAACAGTGGTTCTCAAACTGTGGTACATGTACCACTGGTGGTAAGTGAAGCATCCCAGATGCCAGGTAGACACCATAGTTCACTATTCTGTACTCCTGTTGTTTTTCTCTGTCTCAGGCTTTCTGACCAAAACAATAATCCAGCACACAGCTAGCCTACTCTGTAGACCTGTGTATCTGGAACATGTATCCCTGTGAAATTAGTTTGAGTATGATCATGGGTGGTACATGGTCCAATGCAGGGTCCTAGAGGCACCCATTCCCTGCAAGTCTGAAAGGCTTGTTAATGAGCTGAGTGGTTCAATCAGGTGTGGTGGGAGCAGGCAAAGCTCTAATATATGCAGGGTAGGGGTGCCTCCAAGACCAGGCCTAAAAGGTTTGGGAACCACTGCTATATGAAATAAACCTAAAGTAGATAAACCAGTAAACCTCATTGTCCCTAAAACAGGAAAGCTAAGATTCAAAGTAAGCTAAAGAACAGTGTAGGTAACCTATAAATCCAGTCAAACCCAGAACATCAGACCTTCTGATATGAACTTTGTATTACTTTAACTTGGGTAATGTTCTTTCTTAGCCCAGAACCTGTTCTCGTATTGAAGAACAGCAGTGCTTTTATTTAATTAGTCCTGTAACGTCAGCGTTTAAGCTTTGGCAGGCAGTCTAAAAGTGGAAAATGACAAGTGCCACTCTCAATCTACTGAATCCACTACAAGCATTTCTCTTTAATTTGCTTTTTATCGGAGCCATCTTTCCCCCATTCAAAGGATTTCAATCAGTCCAATTCGATGTGATCCTCAGCTTGACTCCAGCATGAATTGAGGAAAAAAGGGAAAAATCCAACCGGACTACAGAACCAGACAGAAAGAAAAAAAGTCCATTATACACACCGAGCTCCTTCTGCACGGGAGATCACAGCGGCCTTATCCACTCCCATATCAAATTACAGTTCAAACCCACATGCAGCGCAGAGATAAAACAATGAAAATAACCGCCCGCTAATGATCTCTAATCTAAAAGCAGCATATTTCACTGCTCTTATCACTTCAGGATTGCATTAGTGCTGTTTACCAGGAAGGCATTCCTGCACGTTCCCATGAGTGTTAGAATGTGTTTTCCCATTTACAGCATGTCCAGGCATTGTTTGCTTTTCTAAGGTTACGCTGTCTTATGTCATGTTTGATGACAGGATAAATGGCTTCTTCTTGTGTGTGTGTGTGTGTGTGTGTGTGTGTGTGTGTGTGTGGTGTGTGTGTGTGTGTGTGTGTGTGTGTGTGTGTGTGTGCAGACTATGGTTGAGTGTGCAGTTCTCCTGCTGAAAATGAACGATCCAAATTGAGTTTGTTCAGGCAGTTAGCTAAACTCTCTTGAATTATAATTACCACTATGAGAGGAGATAAGAAAAGTCCATGAATTTTAAAAAAGGCCACCAGAATGGGGAAAGTAAGTGAAAGAAAAGAGAGAAACAGAAACGAGAGAGAAAGAATAGTGAGAGAGAGAGAGAGAGAGAGAGAGAGAGAGAGCTACAGTGACAGACTAAATGAGGATGAGAAAAAGTCAGAGAGAGAGAGAGAGAAAGAGAGAGAGAAACTAGAGGAGATAAAAATGTAGGGAGGGAGTGGCATACAGAGACAACTAAAGGGGAAAAAGTGACAATTATGAGGAAAGTGAGTATGATAGAAAGAGAGAAAACAAGGGAGAGGGAAAAGAGAGGTAGACAGATAAATTAAGACAAAGATAAAGCAAGAGATAGAGAAAGAGAGGGCGTGAGACTAATAGAGACAAATGAGGAAGAAAGGGAGAGGGAGAAAGAATGAGATAAACAAATAGAAAGGGAGAGAGAGACAGACAGTCATGGAAAAAGATAAAGGGAGAGACCTGCAGCATCAGACCACTATATATATATATATATATATATATATATATATATATATATATAGAGAGAGAGAGAGAGACAGAGAGAGAGAGAGAGATGAAGACAGTGAGCAAGACAGAAAGAGAGTGAGAGAGAGAGAGAGAGAGAGAGAGAGAGAGAGAGAGAGAGAGAGAGAGAGAGAGAAAGCAGTGTAAGTGATACAGCCCTGGTACCCATTTTTTTCCTCCTCAGGAAGATTTGGAATAAATCTCACGTTCAGCTCTTTTCCCCATTTCAGCCAGCGAGCGCCATTTCCATTTTTACAACTTATTGAAAGGGTTTATGGGTCGTTTGTCATAGGGGACATGCAGTGGGTGGCGACATTGAGGATTTAAACTGAGAGCCTGTGTTACTGTCTCTTTCTTCTGTTCTGACCACAGCAACTGAGAGGAGCAGAGCACAAATAGCCCTCGCATGACAACCCTGCTGTACACGCCAGCTGCAGGGGATACATGTATTGTCAATGTGGTTGACACGTCATTCCCCTCTGGGTCTCTGCTGTATGTGATTTACTGGATGGGTAGTCTCTCGGAGAAGGAGATTTTTAGGACTTTCACTGGATATAGTCTTAAAACTGAAGACAATACCAGCACAGAGCGTGTCCAGTTAAAAAGGAAGCTCTGCATAATTCAGTGGTTGAGATGTAATCAGGGCTATTCAGGGTGGCGCAGGTTGGTTGGATGGATGAATGTCTACAGTGGTGTCTACATAACAGTTAGAGACAACCTGTACATCCCCTGATAATGGTTAAATAGTTGTAAAAATTATCTGATTAAGAATTCCATCAACAAAACAATCAGATTTGTCAGCACATGTAAACATGTTAGCCTGATTTCTTTCTGTTTTCTCCACACGGACGCCACTTCCAATGTGACTCTGGAATGATTACTGGCAAAATCTGATTTTCTGCAGTTATAGGATTATATGAATTATAGGATTAATATCATTTATGTAACTAACACTTTTATTTACAGTCAGTGAAGTGGCTGGGACGAGTGACTAGGACTTTCAGAAGGTCTAGAGTGATCTTCTGCCTGTAGCTCTTCACCGTAAGCATATCTCAAAATATTTTAGGCCAAAAGAAACTCATCATCTCTATTATGAACAATAGAAACTACATTTTCTCTCAGTTTCAAATGAAGTCGTGACCTAAAATATCTTTAAATAAATGGGGAAAATGACGTGGATGAGGAAAGAGAGAAGCAAATGCAGAAAAAGCAGAATGAGCTGTAGACAGGTTTGCTGGAGCATCTCCATGTCCTGGGGTTTTGAAATGCACTTTTCCGTGGTGTGATGGAGCAGCAGCTTTGCCTGCTCTGACATCTCCCTAGGCTGATAGATTTAGGGAATAGTAGCCCAGCGCCTCAGCTTAATCTGCAGCATCTCCCTGCCACTGTATTACTCTGCAGACAGCACTATTTCCCTTTATCTCTCCACCAGCAGCTCAGCTTCACTCCCACCTCTAGCAACAGCAGGAGCCTCTATACTGGTTTGGAGAGAGGGAGAGAGCGAGAGATGCAGAAGATGTGAGAGATGTTTCTCTAGTGTTCAATTAACACTCATTCCAATATATGTAAGTGAACAGAAGCATTGTGATAGTAACAGTATGACCACCTCCTTGATTGTACAGTCACTGTCCAGTTTTTCAGCTCCACTTTCCGTACAGGAGCACTTCTAGTAGTAGTTCTATAATTACAGGCTTTAGTTCATAGGTGGAATTCTAATAGAGTGGACAGTGAGTGGACACAGTGTTTAAACACTCCAGCAGCACTGTTGTGTCTGGTCCACCAGTGCAAAACACTGGCACACCACCACCACGTCAGTGTGACTGCAGTGCTGAGAATGACCCACCACTCACACTGTACCTGCTCTTCGGTGGTTAAGAAAGTATGCAGAGAAACAGATCTATAAAGTGCTCCTGTATGATAAGTGGAGCTGAACAAATGGACATTACATTATTAATATTTCTGATTCTCTGTTCATTCAGTGAAATTTTACAGTGAAAACTTACTCCTTCTTACTCAAGTTTAAACAAATATCCATCACAGTGTATGTTTTTGAGAGTATGGGCCCAAATACAGTGTAAGGGGTTAATGCAACAAACCACATGCAGTCAGACATCTCTTCAGTATTTAGCCAGTGAAGGTGCTTTATGGGCCCTTTTACATGTCCAATGAGCTCACTCCCTCCCCACCACAGCCATACACACTGCCATAAAACCCACTGTGGGCTGCGGAGAACCAGGTCACATGTCCCTAAGGCGGGCGGAGACGGCCGCTCGTCAAGGGGAATAATTATGATGCTTAACGATATGCAGATGAGGGCCAGGGCCGCTGTAAATCAGCTTTTAGTGGCAGCAGGGTGCTGGACGGCTTTTATGACCCAGATAACTCTGCTTAGCACAGTCCGGAATATTAACTATGCATCAGTGGGGCGTAAAAGCACCTCTTCTGAAGGGGAAGCAGGAAAGTTCCAAACCTGTGGTCACAGTGTGAAAAGTGAAAATGAACAAATGATGGAGTTTCCTTGTTTTGGAATCAGTTAAACCCCTAAAGGAATACTCCAGTGTTCCTAAACTCTATGTGCTGGGATGAGGTCCATTGCTATGGACAGTCATTTCAGTCAAGTCTGTGAAGTGACTTGAAGCAGACAAGCAAGTGCTGAAGTGGACAATATGTTGTACAACAAAGGTAGGCAAACCCTGGTCCTGGAGTGCCAGCTTTTTGGCATTCCAGGACCGGAGTTGTCTACCCCTGTTGCACATAATGATCATCAGGGCTATAAATAATTAAAATGTACTTCTTTCTAGTACGTCTGTACTAAGTTACTTTATTAAATCCTATTTCAAATCTATTGATTGAATAAATAGAAAGTTAAAGAAAACTAGACTTACCTTCAAAAGTCAGTTGTTAATTTACTTAAGGAAAGACATCAGGCTCCCAAATGTCTCGGAAAGGTACATTATATAATTCAAAATCAGGCCAACTTAAAATGATAAAATGTGTTTTTTTAGGTTAACTCCATTTGGTTTAGTCAAAAGTTGTAATTCTCATTTTTTTACTTTTGCATCACATTGTGAGTTTAGAGAATTAACCATTAACAATTTTGTATCCAAGAAAAAAAGAACAGAAAGGCAAATTTACTCCGAACTGTGCTTCTGCAGTGTGAATTCACAGTGCTAGAGTGGCCCTACAGTCTAACTGCTGCTCATGAAGTGTGAGGAGATCATATGTTCAGATCCCAGCAAAGGCTCAGCATTCCATTGTCAAAACCCATTAATTTGGGAACGAACAGTAAAAATCGAGGCTAAGGGAAGACAGACTCAACATCTAATCAGTCACTTTATCGTTTAAAGTTGGCCTGACTTTACATTTTACGATGTACAGAAAAGTTATTGCTAATATTAATTGTCTGTGAGATTAAGTCGTAAAACACTGCATTTCATTTCACTCCATTTCACTTTTATAGCCATAGAGCATACATGTTAGTTTCACAGTAATGACTGTGGATAGGGAACAAGAGTTACTAAATTAGAAGCTTGTGGTTCCGTTTTCTGTACAAATGTAGAGAAATTAGCTTAAAGAGGCAGAAATTCAGAGATTTTCTGACAGGTTGCTGTGTTTGTCGCAGTTGCTGCAGTTGTTATTATTATTTGTTGTTGTTATTGTGTTGAGCTGCCAGCAGAATTCCTCATATAACAGTGAGCAGTGAAAGCACAGGTGCATTTAGCTGACTCCTTATTAGTGATGGCATGCCCTCGCAGGAGCCGTTAGAGTGGAGTGGCGTTTGATGGTGAAGCAGGCTGCGGCTCAGTGCAGGTTTTCGGCTGTTTTCTGCTGAGCCTGTCCTTCTGATGTGGAGCAGTGCAGGGCCCGGGCTCAGGCTTTGGCAGCACGTCTGATTCATTACATCCTGTGGTGCTTTGTTGAGAGATGGGCCCAAGGGACACAACTTTTCTGTTTTTTTTAAAGTGAAACAAAGCTGTTTGCGGTTTCAGAGTGCAGACAGCAGGAGATTTCGCGACTGTTGAGGGAGAAGAGGTTCAGAAGGGATTTTTTTCATAGTTTTGTAACAAAACATGTTTCCTGTGCTGTTGCAATTTTCTGAAGTGTATCCTGCTTTAACCCGTGGAAGTTACAGTTCTTGTGAGAGATGAGAAACACGTTTCCGATTCCCACAAAGTAGCTTGGACTCCTCTGTCACTTGGGATGTGTATTGGTAAGAATCTGGTAATATGTTACACTACAGTACTTTAACCAAGGCCCCTGTGGAGCCCCTTGGGTGACATCCCACATCAATAAAAATAAGGCATGGCCATGACTTAGCAAGGTGTAGGAACAGGATTGTTTTAGTCGTGGCCATGATTTAGTAAAGCTTGAGAACAATTTATTAAGGTATAGGAACGGGATAGATAAGCATGGCCACCATTTAGTAATGGCTGCCCCCCTTTCCAAAATCTCACCCCCCAGTCTTTCCACAAACCCTGACAAATTGCATTCAAAACTGGACACTGCATCGAGCAGAGAGGGGTTGAAAGGGTTGGAATGGGATGGGAATACCCCCCGCAGTCTTTTCATTGCCAGAAAATGGACAAATTACATTCAAGACCAGATGCTGCTGTTGTTTGATGATGAGGGATCCCTCCCACAAGCTTTTCTTGACAAAAAACACAACAGAAATACAGACACTGAAACTGAAGACACTGTAGGGATGATGCACATCCAGAAAAATGGACCAGTCGTGGCAACCCAGGTACAAGCCACAGCTGTTTTATTTATCCAGGATTTTCACCCCCGTACAAATGATGCACACAAAGCAATTTGTTGCATTTATTGCATTTTTTAATAAATCAACAGCAGCTGCATCTTCGTTTATTGCTGCTCAAACAATGTGATTGGACAGCTAAACACACTCGGAGGAGAACACTAACCACCCAGTCTGTTATTTTAGCTATAAAGGTTAAAATCTACAAATTTAAGCTGCGGGTCATTATCCAGATCACAGCCTGTTTTAAGCTACAATCTTCCAGACATGCTTGTGCTGTCAGTCCAACAAAGACCTGCTTTGAATAGAACCAGTAGCTGAAGAGAGGGAGAGGATCTCTAAAGAGCTTTGATATATCTCTTACCTTGGGCCACTTGTGTGTGTGTGTGTGTGTGTGTGTGTGTGTATGTGTGAATGTTCATCTCTGACCTCTGACAGGTCTGCCCAAATGAGCTGAATACAGTAGACCTGCACTCATCTGGCAGAAAATGAGAGTTTTGTAGAAAGGAGCTGGCATTACAGAAACCCATTTACCGTGACAGCGCCACAAAGCCCAGCGGCTCCAGAGGAATCAATTAAGATATGATACCTGTGATTAAGGGATCATGTAAATCTACCAGTGAGCTGTAGCAGATTTGATGCGATTTGAAGGATAAATGGCTCGTGGATTTGATAACATGCACTGTTGGACTTTTCCTACCAGTTTCTTTTTTGTTTACGGATTAACTGTGATGGAGGTCTGGGAAGAATATAGATCCTGGATTCTGTCAGTTCAGTTCAGAAGATTCTGTTGCTCACATTTCAATCCACATTGACCCATTTTGAACTACATTTTGAGTTTTGTGTTTCAGTGCTGAAAGAGGAAGATCTCTGCTTCGGGGTTGATACCAGTATTATCCAGCAGTGTGCGAAAATATCAGTTTATCAACGTATTGTGTGTTGTTTTTTCAATACTGTATCGGCTCTCAAGCACAGAATTGATGTTTAATTAATAGTTTAGATGTAAAGATTTGCTTATTTTATGAGTATAATGGAGTTTTCATTAATTATGGTTAAAAATCACAATGTATCATCTTGCTTACAATATTGCAGTATATCACAATATAATGAACCATTTGCTCTGTATTGTGATGCCAATACACGGCCATAATGTTAACTTTCTGCTTACTTACAGTTACATTCTTTAGATGAAATACCTCAGAGTGTCAACAATTAAAACGAAAAAATTAATGGTTTATTTGCTGAAATGTTCTTGCAAATATGGTGATGTCACTGAATAGATGATGCATAATATATGTTCATCCAGTAATGCTGTATTTCAGAATGGGAGATGAGGGGAAATAGCAGAGAGAGACTTATAATGCTTAGCTTATTCACTTGTGAGAGAAAAGAAGCCAGCTGTCAGTTTTCTCTAAACAGTGGTAAATATTTGAGAACTTCAAAAAAAACTTTGTAGCTGTTGAAAATCACAGAAAATATAGAACCAATATGAAAACTGAGACATTTAACTAGAAACAAATGCTTTTTTTTGCCAAATGTCTGCTGTTTACTCTTTACTAGAACCAATATTTTTTACTAGAACCAATATTTTGTTCCCTAAAAAACTTTGAATGGATGGATCTTCAAATCTCTACCTGTGAGATACAGATCTGAGAGCATGAAGAAAGTTACTAAATGACTTCCCTTGAGCCCTGCTTCCAAGCTAAGAGCCAATAAGGAGCCCTTTCATATAAGTGTTAGGCCATTCTTCCTGACATTTCAGAACAACAGAATGTTTTGAGGATCAGCTCTTGTGGTGAATAGCCTTGACCTTTTCTCAGACCTCTCCAGTGCTGGATTAAACTGAACGAGTATAGTAAACTCCTCCCATGCACCGGCTGCTTGTAGGCTCCATGGTGAATGGATGGGGTTCAGCATCGGATGAGGATGACAGACCCTTTTCCAGCCACAGGTCCAGTGCGGGTAGCTCCTCAGATGGCTCCCTCTTCACCCACTGCAGCTTTGCCCGGGCGCTGGCGGCGGCCGCAGACAAGGCCGGATATCGGCTGGACGGCACCAGCCTTAGCAAGAGAGGTTTGTGTTTGGTGGAGGGACATAATTCGACTCTGAGGGGCATTAAGTAAAGACGACACTGTGCTTTCCCTCTCTTGCTGTGTTCTTCTGCTTTTGGTATTTGGTCTGTGCTGTTTCTGAAAACAAGTGGGTTGGTGACTCTAACATGGTACTAACACTTCTGGCTGTCTCACTTAATGAGCTTTACAGTCTCTTTCACTCTGTAAGCGTTTATGATTCAAGATGTTGATAAAATACAGAGAAATTGTGAAACTGCGACTGACCTTAGGGCTAAGAATTGCATAAATATGTGATTAACATGAAATTAATATGCAGTTTGGACGTTTGATTGTCTGCTTCGTGTCTTCAAGCCTCTTGACTTGCTTCATACTGACTCTTCAGAATGGCTGGCTGGATGATAATTACTTCTTAAGACTTCTTCACAGGATTCCATCAAGCCCACAGAGATTTCACCTTCTCTGAACTTCTCAATGTCAATCTCAATACAATTGATAGAGTTAGATATTGGTTCTAATTTCTTTTTGCTGTTGCTTGGCATCTCTCTTTCTCTTCCTCTCTGGGCGTCTTGCGCTAAACCGAAAACATGGCTCTCAGTAAGCGTACTTGAACTGTGAGAGCGGATTCAAACCTGATGTTCTCTCCCTTTAGATAAAGGCCTGGGCCTGAGACCTCGTCCTGCCAGCCCCTTCTCCACAGATGGCAGCACTATGGGCACACACAGTCTGGGGCACCAGCGGGCAGCACGGCCCACCCGCAAACACAGAGGCCCGGGCACTGCCCCACACCGCAGGGACGCCAGTGCTGATGGTGAGAGCCAGTATTAGAATACTCTTAGATCAGACATGCCAAAGGTCATGCGATATTATCAGTATGTAAACTCATTATGAAGTTCGAGTTTGAGCAAGGTGTGATAGTGGGTGACGGATAGATGGGAAATTCCATTTCCAAAGACGTTTAACATTCCATTTAACATTCCTCGATCCATGATGTCGTGTGTACTGGGAATACAACATAGAAGACATCACCAACAAATACCTTCTATAAACCCAAATGACCTTAAGTGATTAAAAGCAGTTCTGTTTAGACTGGCCACAAGACCTTTTACTTTAACTTGTCCATCCAAGCCATGACATTTGAAAGCAGGCTGGCTATCTGTGGCACTTACTTGGATCCATTAGAAAATTATTAATGAAGTTCCTACAAACCTTCCCCTGCTAAAGCAAACCTAGCTTGGAAATACGGAGGTACACACTGCTCTTCTCCACCATCAGTTACTTATTAGTTACATTTGCCTCATAACTCATTTGATTTACACGGTTAGGATCAGTTCTGCAGCAACATCAAAGGAATAAAACACTGAAGTGGAACTCAAGGTTATAACGGCCGCTTGTCTCGTATTCAAAGGGCGAAGTGTCTTTTAACGGTCAAAATGCAGTTGTGCCCGTTTTTCTTTACATATTTAGTTGAGAGCTGAGAATCTTTTTTTAATAATTTGATGCAGTCAGAGTCTACTGTCTGTCTGTCTGTTCATTCGACTGGAATGTGAAGACACTACATACTTCTGCACAAACTGCAGATGCTGCTTTGGCCATTACTCACCTTCCCTGCTAATATTCTGCTGTGTGCTTCTCAGACCTACCTCCACCCCCAGAACCTCCACCCTGTCAGGCCCCACGTATCCCGGGGCAGAGGAGCATGGGAAATGTAGGTGGCCCTGCCGAACGCAAGGCCTCATCTCTCGAGAGGCAGCCCATGGCTGGCCTGGAGGAGGTGAAGAGCTCTCTGGACAGGCAAGCCCGCACCTCTTTGGAGCGCCACCGGCAGGCCCAGGAGAGACTTGGCTCCATGGAGAGAGCAGAGGAGGCCAGAAGAGCGCAGAAGAATGGCCCAGTCTCAGGTAGCGAATAGCCTATAAAGCTGTCGGGATGCTTTGGGTAGATAGCTGAGCGAGTTGATGTACTAGATATAGAGAGTTAAATATATAAATAGTTAAGCTGTTCTTTTACTGAGGCTTCTCTAAATCCAGACACAAGCGTAATATGTTTTGGGTCATTTGAGAGCTATGAGGCTAATGTAGCTGCTATGTAACCATGGCAATTAACAGTAGTTCCGAGCTTAATATTCAGTATGCTCTTCTATAATTGCTAAGATTTAAAGCTATGGAAGTGAGTCTGCAGTCTAAGAGCGAGCACTAGGAGTTGGGCAGCTGTGGATGTAAACCCTGGTGTTCAATTAGGCAGCCTGCTTGGACCCTGCAGTGAACAGATTGGCTTGTCTAACACTCTCTCTTAGTGAAAGCTTCCACGGACGGCTCTGGCCTCCTTGAGCTGCGGGCATGCTGGAGACAAAGCTAGAAGCACAGATGTGCTTTAATCACCCTGGTTTTTCATTTCACTAACACATATATATGCATGCTGCGATTCAGTCTCAGTGCATCTGCCTGGGATACCATAAAGGCAAAAACTTTAAGGTCAGTGTGAGTAGTTCCTGGCTGTCCATTAGTGTGGACCTCAGCAAATGTTAATGCTTCTTGTAACAAGTCTGACGAGGCCAGTGATTGGTGTTGCCAATTGGCCTCCTGGTTCTAACAGCCTGCTTCTGTTAGAGGTTAGGAACTGAAGGATTACGTCATATTGATATAATAAAATACAATCATTACATCATATCAGCAATCAGATCTTCTCACGAAATCACTATTCATTTGTATGTAATCTGTGTGTTTTATAGAAGAGGCCATGCCACCCTATAGCAAACCATCGTTTCCATCCCCTGGAGGCCACAGTTCATCTGGGACCACATCCTCCAAAGGCTCAACGGGCCCTCGGAAAGGAGAGGGGTCACGAGGTCAGCACCAGCGCGCCAACACTGAGCACGACTCCAGCTACCTGGGGATGAATGGCCAGGGACAGTACTCTGGAGAGTTATGTACGTCCGCACTCTCATTCACTCTCCACACGCAGTTCAGAGAAGTCCATTCTTCAGAAGATAGAAACCGGTCAATAATGGATCCCCTTCATTTGAAACCTAATAAGGCAGAATTTGTTTTTTAATGATATATTGATTGGATCAATGCAAACATCCATGTGATGGAAAAAAGCATTTCATCAGGTTGTAACCAAGCTTATAAACCCAGTGTGGAATCAAAAAATCACCTTGTTCAATATTACTGTATTAATAACACTAGAATTAATACAGTCTATTTTCATATTATAAAATAGAGACTAGTAGGCATTTGTCTGTCTTCACAAAGTTGTTTTATCTATCTATCTATCTATCTATCTATCTATCTATCTATCTATCTATCTATCTATCTATCTATCTATCTGTCTGTCTCTCGGTCTGTCTGTCTGTGTATCTATCTATCTGTCTGTCTGTCTGTCTATCTATCTATCTATCTATCTATCTATCTATCTCTCTGTCTGTCTCTCTGTCTATCTATCTATCTATCTATCTATCTATCTATCTATCTGTCTGTCTGTCTGTCTGTCTGTCTATCTATCTATCTATCTATCTATCTATCTATCTATCTATCTATCTATCTATCTATCTATCTATCTATCTATCTATTACTACAATTGGATTGGATATCATGAAAAATGGGCTTTTACTGAAACGTTCACATACATTCACATTTACAGTGTAATTTCTGTCTTTTAACTGTTGTGTATCTGTGTTTCCTGCAGAGTGAGCAGCCCTGGGTGTGAGCTGAACAATGCCTTTTCCTGCCCTGGAGATTCTTCTCCTGCCTGGTGCAATGGACTCGTAACAGTGTCAGAAGGAAGATCAGATCCGGTGAAGGTGGAGACGGAAGCGGCGAACTGTAAATGTGATGTAAAGACGGAAATGCGACCCACAGTGTTGATTTGATGTTTTCTGTCCTTTCGAGAACAAACTAAACACCTTCCTCTTTGAAAAACGAAAACCATTCATTCTGAGAAGACATGTTGGAGAGAAAAAAAAGGAAGAAAAAAAGAGATCGGGAGCATCGTGCGAGTCACCCGATGTTTGTGAACTGGAAAAGGGAATCATATTTCCTGTAAATATATTCTCAACATTGAAATTGTTCTTGCATTGCTATGCAAACTGGTTCTGTACGCTCCACGCCCCCCTACCACCTCTTTATGCGCTATTGGTCATTTGTATTATATGTGAATTGATAGGCTGTGGTGCCATACGAAAGATTCTGTTATCATCCGTCATTTGTTAATACTTCTCATGGGTTTAATTGTTGTTATTATTATGATTCTGATGATTATTATGATTAATTGTTTTCTTTTGCACTGCGATTTTGGTGAAAAGCACAAAAAAACATAGCTCCCGCTGACATGAAGCACCGGGGGAGAGGAGATGTGAAGAGGAGTTGCTGTACTGTAACTAGAGAAAAGACAAATATATAGCCATGTACAGAGATATATTGAAATAAGCCTGCGTCGATTTGTGATGCTGAAAGGCAGAGTTGCACGAACGTTCTTGGCAGCAGTGGGGATCTCCTGAGGCTATGACAGAGGGCGGTAGGTACCCTCTCGATGTTGGAAATGTGCTGGAGAGAGATGAGAGAGATGTTGACGCTTGGTCAGATGAATGCTGGACAAGTGCAGTGGTGACAGACCCCATTGCAATAAACGTCAACCCAAAAGTGGACATGTTCCCATTTACCCCTGACTCCCGTTCAAACACGTTGTCTTACTTAGCCCACTCAGATGTGAGCCACCGTTACACTTGGCCTGCCGCTGTTTGTTTTGTTGTTTACTTGTGCGTGTCAGCCTTGCTCCTCTTTGAACATCACTCAGTATCTTACCATTCTCTCACCGTTAGACAGCAGGCAAGCTTCAGGTGTAACAGTGGGAGTGATGAGCTTTATGAACACGGTTTCTCTCTGGCTGTAACCCCAACGTTTTTTGTTTGTTTCTTTGTTTATTTTTGTTTGTTTTTTTAAGAAATCTTCCATTTTCCCTTTGAAGGGTGGATCTTAAAGCACTCAAAACGCAAGCAATTTAAAAGCCATATGAACAAGAATAATCCTAATCTTCATGTATGTTTTCTGTTCTGGTCTAATGAACCTAGGAATTCATACATGAAGACGAATCTTGTGTTTTGGTGCTTTTGTTAAGACCACTGTGTGATTTGTGATTTTCTCTATGAGTTCCCATAAAAGCCTCGCGAACAGCTGTAATCATTTTGTTCAACTTAGATTGGGAGCCTAAATCAATCAACCCACTTCTCCTCTCACCCTCGTACACAAGGCAAGCCAGATTATGGCCGCAATTGAATTAGACACTGAGGTTGGAGGTTCAAGTTTAACAGCTCTCAGTTAGGTGCAAGAATGATTACTTGTGATTTCACGCCACATTATATAGACGAGTATCGCTGAATCACTGTCTGTGGAACCAGACTTCGCTCCCAGGCGAGTTCTGATTCATCTCAAATATTTATTCTTTCATTTTCACTTTCAAAGCACTTCATTAACTTTGCTTTAATTGACACAAAACTCCATCCCAGTTCTAAACGTTCCAGATACGTCTTTATCTATGCAGAGAACTGAATCTCTCGAATGCGTACACAGATTATTGGATTAGCGGAGGCCTGTATAGACATTACATCTGCCTTTCACTCAGCAGGTAAAGTGGCCCAAATCCGATTTTCTCACAAAATCTAAAACATAACATATATTTTGTTATTCCTAAAAAAAAAAGCTGCAGATCTTTTTAATGCAACCTATAATATCCAACATACATGGGAACAGTTCATGCTCATAAACTGACGCACATGCACAAAAGGTCCCAGAGCATCAAAGGAAATAGCAGAAATGTCTCAGGTCAATTTCAGGCCAAACACACCAGGCCAAACGTAATTCAGCGCTAGCTGCTTTTGCTCCCCAACATCTGAATATAATCCATATTCAGCACAATTCTGGGTGGCCAATGAAGAGTCTCAGCCAGCGCTGCCATAGATCAGCTGAGCTTGGGCCTATTTGTTATTAAATATTCTCAGTGGCCGGCAGCTGGGATTACGTTATTTGGCCGTGGCCCAAGCGTCTTTGTTTTGCGTTCTTGGTTTCTTTAAAGTTTGCATTTTAGCTTTCCCTGTTCCTTTGACGCTGCAGTCTTGCCCTCTAGCCACGTTCGACTGTTTTTATAGAAATCTTTTCAAACACGGAGGGGTTGCGATATGTGCCTTCTAATTTTGTTTGAAAAGAGACCTGTGAGGTCTGTTACCTCACTAACCTGTCACTGACAACCTCCCTCACTGCTGTAGTCAATTATCCATTCTCAGTTTGAGTTTACGAGCAGTGATGAGTTGGATTGGCATGAAGTTGTATGAACTGTGATCTGGATGTTCAGACTGAGTCACATTGCGATGAATCCGAGCGGGTTTTTGGGTTTTTGGGATTTGGGCTACATTTACCTGCTGTAAACGAACAATTTGCTAAGAATTCTGCCATTGACATCACAATGCACTATTGACATAGTAGTGTCCCTGACTGAATATGTTCAGTTTATTATGATGTCATTTCTCAACTCTTCAGTGTGCGTTTCCATAGCGATGGGAGTGATAGGTGTTAGCAGGCCCACTGTAGTGGGTGTGAAGGAGTACATCTGCAATAGAGGTTCTCACTGCTTGTCTCTGCCTCTCTACACCGGACAGACTACTTACTACCATCTACCAGTTTTACAGTGTACTGACCACAGTTCATCCGATGTCACTTTCTTTTGATTTCAGCTGTTTTCTCTGGATTGTTTTATATAAACGTGTACAAAATGTTGCTCAAAAGATATTTTTTACCGGTGAGCCTTCAGGAGAATGATCTAATACACTGACTGTTTCCCCCCCGTTTTTATTTTTATTATTTGATCATTTGTTTTTAGTTTTGCCGTTTTGTATGAATGCTGTTGCTGAAGAATGCTCAGAGCTTAAGGCTTTCTCAGACTGACTGTTGTCCATGTTCGCATCCACGTTTCTCTTTGCAGAAACCTCATCTCTTTGGTTCAGTTTCTTCAGTGTCCAGTTGTTCAGTAAATGAGGTGCGGAGAGTATCTCAGGTTATTTTGCATATATATATTTTGGTGGTGTCACGTGAGTATGTGTGTGTGTATATATGTGTATATATTCATACGTATCCTCACAACCAAGAGTTCATTCCAAGTTGGCTAACGAAGCTTCTTACCCCCCGTGTGCCCGACGGGTCGAGATTCTTTTTGCCCCTGTTGATGGTGGAGTCCCATGCCTTGTATCTCATCAGAAGACGTGCCGGTACACTTTATGTCCATATGTCCATACGACAAAGATGTCAGTTACAGAACATACCAAAATTAATATTGATATTTCTAATGTCTAATGCATTTAGTGTCTTTTTTAATGCTAATGGTTTTTCTTTGGAAATCACAGTGTTGTTGTTTTTTGTATTTATTAAGATAATAAAGGTATATTGTGAAAATGCATAAAAAATTGTGGAATATGAAATGTTTCTCCTCCGGCTTTTTATCTCTCCATCCTGTATTTTTTCCATTGTCAGCCCTGGAAAGCTATGTGAGACCCTTTGTTCTGAAGCTTCCGTTCAGATGTTCAGTCTGGATGATTCAGCAAAACTTGAAACGCTCAGATAATTTGATTTTTTTTTTATTATTTTTTTTGTATGTGGACCATGCTGCTTCCTCGACGATCCCAAGAAGTACATCCAAAAAACATGAACTTGATAGAAATGTGACCGTTTATAAAAAAGCTCTTTTTGGTTTGTTTTTTGTTTCTTAAATTTGGAAGGATCAGCCATGCTGCTCTCTCTCTCTCTCTCTCTCTCTCTCTCTCTCTCTCTCTCTCTCGCTCTCTTTCCCATCTCAATATTGACAGATCTTTGTAGCTTCTATGTGTGTTGCCTTTTTTGCTAAAAAAAAAAAGAAGATAAAAAAAAGAAAAACAAAAAAGTGAAATATGTTGGGTGAAGTCTCTCTGTACAGAAGTTCCGCCCTTTTTACATCCGTTTTCTTCATGTAAGCAAAACGTCTATATTCACTTGCATGTCCTTGTCAAAGAACAAAGGGATAAAAAAAAATTGGAGCGAGAACAAACTTTTCCTATTCTCATTTCCATGTCCTAAAAAAAAAAAAAAAAAAATCGGAGTTTCTTTTCTTTCCTTGTATCTGGATCACAAATAAAATATTTTTGAAAAACGGACCGGATGCATTGAATGTGACTGTGGAAAGTCGGACGCAACTTAGACACACATTGGCTAGTTCTTGAGCTCGGTGGCTACATTACTTTTTTATTAGGTTTCCATCTTCAGATGAGCTGACCAATAAAGCTGGCTCTGAGTGTCTTAGCGGGCTAATGCACGAGCACTGTGGTCTGCAGGTTCGAATCCCAGCTCATGCTGCCTGCCATCGGCAGCTGGAGTCTGAGACTGCTAAATTGTCTGTGCTTTCGGTGAGGAGATGGCGAGTGTGATGCTGGTCAGGTGTTGTATCAGAGATGAGGGCCCATCACATTGGCTGCCCAGCAATGATACAAGGGCGGCAGTTTGAAAAGAGGCGGTTGGTGACTTCTCATGTATCAGAGGAGGCATGTGCTTGTCTTCACCCTCCTATTGTCGGGAACGTCGTATGTATTGGGCGGAGAGTTCTAATGGGGTTGTTCTTGAAAATCGGACCAAGTGCCTTTGGAACGTCTGATGCTTCTTAGACACACATTGGTGCATCTGAAAATATATACTAAAATCTATAGTAACTGTCTGGTGGCTGTTTTGGAGCAGCTCTTCCAGAGCTAATCCGTATTCTGCTCCACTCCACAGGCTAACATCAAACAGAAAGCCAAATGCCTGGAATAATTCACACAGAATCCACTGGCTTTGAAGGAGTCGCAGGAGAAACTCAGAACAAGACGTGCCTCAGATTCTGAATTTGACCCTGTCTTTCATCCTGCTTTATGCTGGATTATCTGCCCTTCATCTTCATATGCTCTCGCAATCTTATCATTTAGGGGACTAAAGTCCGACGACATTTATCGAAATAAAAGCACTGATCTCAAATAATTTGTAAAAAGATGGGAAGGTAGATATATAATGGAGCTGCTTTAGCTTTTGATTGTTAAATAAGGTTATCTAAGTGTTACTGATGGAATGGGGGCATGGGACTCTTCTCAATACATATTCATTCTTTATGTCCAAATGTTTGTGGACACCCCTTCTAATGAATGCATTCAGCTACTTTAAGTTGCATCCATTGCAGAAGTATTGGCTTATTGGCTGTAAGCCTGAGGCCAGATGTGGAATAGAGGGAAATAAGGCCCCCAGTATTGAGCTGTGGAGCAGTGTTCTCTGAAATGACGGTGCTCCATCCAGTACATTTGGGATGAGTTGGAAGGTTGGGTGTGACCTTACTTTTGAATGCAATCATATCCTCACAGCAAATCTTCAGGATTCCAGTGTGTTTAACTGCTACAATACAGTTATGTATTTATAGATTTGCTGTCCAATAAAAAACATGTATCTCCAAAACACTGAAAAATGTTTCTATTTAATATAAACAACAGGTCTCAGACTTACATTATGTAGAAAACCTAAAATGGAGAGTTTTCATTGGACAGCGTCGATATGTAATATATCAAATCATTTTCATATTTAATGTCCAGTCAGTGATATGGTCAATACATGTCTGTATAATCCAATATAGAGTTTGTGTATCTGTGTGTTACTCCAAGTCAGCAATATCTGATACAGTGGAAATGTTTGCACTGAGAACAGAGACTAACATTGTGATTATAGTAAAATTCTGCTTGTGAGGTTTATATTTACAGTAGCCTTTAAACAGAGTGAGCATGTGCTGTGCATGCTCACGCTCACACACTGGTACCACTGCCTCCTGCACAATGGCAGCAGGGCTGGAGAAATAATGACCAGCCCTTTTTTCCGCCAGCAAAGCAAGTTTTCTCATTCTCAATTTCATGCCTTTTCCCTCTCATTTTTCACCCACTTCTCCTAAATGTGCTTTTTTTCCTCCTCTATGCATTTCTGCTCTCAAAGCAGTCATGCTAAATCTGGTGGTCTGAATTTTGATGATGTTTACACAGATTCTAAAGTAAAGATGTTGCATTAGAAATAGCAGGTCATGCATGACTATACATTGAAAATAGATGTGTGTGCATATTTGTGTGTGTGTGTGTGTGTGTGTGTGTGTGTGTGTGTGTGTGTATGCGTGTGACTTACCATAATACTATTTACAACCCTTGGATGGACTTATGCTGGAAGGGCTGTAGTGGTAAATTTTGGTTGGAGGAGGAGAAGTTTTAGAAATGGTTTTGTAGTCTGTTCCAGCCTCGGGAACACTTTGAACACCTCCATAACCCTGTATGAAGACCAGACTTTATGAAGGCTTTAATTCCTTCTCCTTGGTGATGTTTGCAGGCGAATCCCATTTGTTTCTCTAATCGGTTTTGTTGAGATAGCTGTCTGTACTGGTATTTGCAAGTGATCAGATCAGATTTGCAAGTCTTGACATCACAATCCCATCTGCATGGGTTGCTGTGGTAACACAGGCGTGAGTAGCTACGGCACCATGCTGGTACCTAACTCTTCGTGCATCCCGAGTTGAGTGAAGCAAAGACACGTGGATATCAGATTTCAAACCAACTCCACAAATGTGATTTGGATCTGATCCTCAAAATTGGTTTTCATGTGGTTTTGTAATGTCCAGATTTTTGGTAATGTGACCATTAGCAGACCACATGAAATCTGCATTTTGCATACTAGATCCAAACCACATTTCGAAACCATCACCGAATTCTGTAGCTACATTTTGGCCTGGACACTCTGGTCACTAAATGAGGAGTTACAACATAACCTAGTTTCTTGGAGATGGACCACCCTCCTCTCTCCCACAGGGGGCCTTGACACCATATACCACCACATACCCAGAACTCCAGCCCAACACTACAGAGTTCACCTCCCTGTTAATTTTCTCGGGCATGATCCAAACTAATAAATCAGATTTTAAAGTGTCATTTGTGTCACTTCTGATGTGATAAGTGCAGGAATCCAAAAGACTGGCACCAGTGTGGATCTGTAGGTAATGATAACTATGTCATTACCATGGCAACCCATACAGATAAGTTTGGGATGTCCAGACATGCAAATATGATCTGATCA
The DNA here is from genome assembly GCA_034509495.1 of Acestrorhynchus altus. NCBI lineage: Eukaryota > Metazoa > Chordata > Actinopteri > Characiformes > Acestrorhynchidae > Acestrorhynchus > Acestrorhynchus altus. Next base: position 7,498,795 of record CM067517.1, read on the forward strand.
CTTGCAAATGTGAGAAACAAACCTGATTTGCCTGCAGTCTGAACATGTTATTATAAACCAGCACGTTTATATAATTCTGTGTGTGTGTGTGTGTGTGTGTGTGTGTGTGTGTGTGTGTGTGTGTGTGTGTGTGTTGGTGTTGTGTTACTGTGTTGGCTAATTAAAGGAAACATCCCTGCTGCTGGTAGTGTTTTTTCATCCCCATCTCTTGCCTCTTCTCTCTCACTCACACTCATGTTTTCACGCTTCTGGATTGGTGGAGCTTGAGAGAGGGCAGCAGCACCAATGCACACCATTCATCGCTACATGTCACCCAGACCTCTCTCTCTCTCTCTCTCTCTCTCTCTCTCTCTCTCTCTCTCTCTCTCTCTCTGTTGCATGCTCACACATGCACTCTCTCCCTCGCTGTCTATCCTTTAGCTTTCATGATTCTATTAGATTGTGTCTTATCTCTTAGAGAGAAAACTAATTTCCTTGCATAATAATTCATATCTTGGTTTTATTTCATGTCTCTTCATTTTAATAAAACAGTAGTTTTCCATATTTTGATAAGAAAACATAATTAAAGAAACATCATTAATGTTTGATGTTGGGGGTTGCTCATAATTGTATCAAAATCTTATTTCAGACTCATGTATTCAGAAAGTACGACAGTGGTTCTGTAACGTCAGGCAGGGGTGAACATTGAAGGTCTTTCAGATAAGTCCCTTATTCTCACTCATTCTTACACTTACATGTTTGCTCACCTTCTACTGAGGTTCTTTCTTTCACTGATTTCCATTCGATTTCTAATTTCACTTCAATTCTTCATTCTGTCTCCAGCTTTGTCAGAGTCCTGATCGATTAAGAGGAGCATTGAGAGGACTTCCTATTCCAGAAGCAGTCTTTTATCGCCTTTACGGCCTCAAATGGGCAGGTTTTTTAGCTCTCTGAAAGAGGTGTAATGACATTCAGGAACCACTGCAGGGAGAATTATGTATCTGTAGAAACCAGGCTGCATAGGAATATATCATATAGAACCCCTCACCCTCCATGTTCTCCAATCTCCTACATATACTCCAACATCCTGTGAACAAATGTGGAATCACAACACTACTATTTTGGCAACACTACTGGGTGAGGATGGTCCACCATACAAGTATTATCTGCCCAGTGGTGGCCTTATGGTAGCCCCTTTACACTGATGGATGAGGTCGAGGATAAACTGTGCAGCAACCAATGGGCTACATTCAGTAACCGTATACTCACAAAGTGCACCTTTAGAGTACTGTGTCAACGTCAGAGAGCACCCTTCAGTTATTTAGTTTCCAATCAAAATAGGCATGATACACACATTACTCATTTTCAGAAACGTTTCAGAGGGAGCAACAGGCGTGTGAGCAAAATGACTAAGCTTCTGGAAGCAGCTGTTTCAACAAATGTTTCAGATACCCAATTAACATAACCAACAGGTGAAGCATTAGAATTGTGCATCTGCTCCTCAGGGGTGTATTTTATAAAATGCATGCAATTCACTTCAAGGGTGCCCAAAAGTTACCCCCAGTCGAGCAGTGCCAATTATCCAACCCGTTAAGACTCATCTGTTAGGATGCTTCTGACACTAGGAGGGTGAAGACAAGCACATGCCTTGTCCAAAGTGAAGTCATCCACCCCCTCTTTCTGCTGCCAATGTGATCGGTGGAAAGTGCAGGGACCACAGCTCTGATACAACGATGAACAGACCCTTGTGTTGGCCAATGTTACCCTGGGTGTGATGTGAGGAGAGAGCGCCCATCCAGAAAGAGCAAGGCCAATTTTGCTCTTTCAGACTCCGGCTTCCAGTGGCATGCAGCATGACCCACGATTCGAACCCTAGATCCTCAGAGCTGGCATTTTCAGCTTCTATCCAATCTCTTCTTCACGCATGCCAGCAGCAGAGCACCATGATGTTTCCATGTGACAGTGTCACACTGAGAAGCACATCTTTAATTCTATCCTGTAAACACAGCATTAGTGAATCAGTGCATGTTCAGAATCTTAATAAACATTCTTGACAGCTTGCACAGCATTACTGATCTAGTTACCTAATAAGCAAGTAACTAAAGAAAATGCTGCCTTAAAAAACAGCACGTTACCAGGCAGGATTCTGAGAAACCAACACCACATTCAAAGAACTGCTCACCTTTCATATAAAGCTCTGAGGAACAGATACACAAAGCTCCACTGGTTATTTTAATTGATTATTCTCAGAAACAATTTCGTTTTTTCTGCCTTAGAGGCAGAGCTGCCTCCAGAAACCTTTTGAGTAGTGATTTTGCACACGAGCAGCCAACAGAAGCTCTTACTGTAATGAGAAAGAAGAACATTTTCGAATCAAACCGCTGAAGCTGCTGCTGTTTTTTCCGAATACTGGAATGACCGCCTGAACATCACTGGATGTGTTCAGTTCGGAATTTTTTTGGATTTGTTTACACCTGGCCTTAATGTGCTTTTTGGTGATTTCTACGGGTAAAGCCAGGTGTAAACAGGCTCAAGACTGTTATTGGATTACTTTTCGATCGCAACCGCAATCAAGAGACAAATTGCATCCAAATTTACAATGGAATGTGTTTTCTGTGATAAGATTCTGTCAGGCAAGCAGAAATACATCTGGTGACAAAATGTTTACATGAGTAAACGTTACTGTGGGTCTTGTGTGTGTGCACACTTGCACTTGTGCTTATTTACTGGTAGATGACAGCCATGGTGGTCTCTGACCACCTCTGAATGTGATTTGACAGATCTCATTTCAGTGCGTTCCAGCTCTTTGAGATGCTTATGATTGGATCACCAAGGAATGCCAAGTGTGAAAGTTAATTAAACTTCAATCCAAACTAAAACTGAACTTTGGAGGTGTTGAAAAATCTGCCTTTAGGTTTCAACAAGTTTCACAGATTCTTCTGAAGACAATGGAAGCTGTAAGAAAGGTGAAGATAGACTCACTAAGCACACACACATCTCACATTAGATTAGAGTCTTGGCGGTTTCTGTGTAATCGTCTGTTGTATATTTGGTTTTAGTTCTGATGCTCAGAAATGATGAACTTGTACTTAATGCTTGCTTTGGCTTGAGGTTACGTAAATGAAGGATCATCTCCAAAGTACCTAATAAACTGGCAACTCAGTGTATGTCTCAAATAGTCAGTAGACCAACAAGGTCTCTGCTTGACCTGTTAATGTTTCCAGAAATGTGTTTCCCACACATTCCAAGTGCCCCCCTTCACCTGCACATTTTAGTGGATTCCCTGCTTTAACACACCCACTGCAACTCTGAAATTGCTTTCTAATGAGTTCATCAGTTGCATTAGATGAGCTGGTAGCAGGTAATCAACTAAATGTGCAGGGAAAGTGGCCACCAGGACTGAGGTTGAGTAACAGTATCCTAGAGGTCATTTTCTCCTGCTGTGGTCACCCATCCGTCTGTCTAGAGATGAATTAGGCTTGAATTTCTATATTTGGGACAAAGAAATTTAAAACTGAAACTGCAGTCACACCAGTCCCCTTCTAGACCTACAGGAAGAGAGGGATGGAGAGCGCCTTGAGAGTTTTTGGCCAACAGACATTGTACTGGAGGTGTGCCTCACAGGCTTCAGGAGGGACCCATCTAACGAGCATCTCTTAATCAAGCTCTAATTGTTGGAGCATGATCGCTAGTGACCTGGCTAATGGGAATGGCCCTGATTAACGATGTGTGCTCACGCACAGTCGGAGATGCCGCCCAAAACCACAACTCATTGATTCATTAATTCATTCATTAATTAAAAGATAGCAATGAGGCGAAAACAATAGAACAGCAGATGACAGAGGACACTGCAGGAGCGGACGGCTTATTTAATGAAAGCCATGTTTCGATGTGGAGGGGTGTTTGATGTGAACATAATGAACATTTTAGATACTTCGTGTTTATGAAGACATTAATTACAGATGACAAGAAATTACAGACAGGGCCGGTTGAATCAGTGAATATGAGTTTGTTCATACTAAAATGATTCCTCTAAAAAATCTGACACAGTGTGGTCAGACTGTAGTAGTGCAAGGCCTTAAGTCCACTCCGCTTGTCCTAGAAATGTTACAGGTGTGTCAAGCTGGTGAAGGTGTTTGACCAGGTTAGATCTTGAGCAGCTCAGGGTATAGTTTCATGGTTAACCTGAGCAAGCAATCAAACAGTATGGCCAGCTTTGACCAATTTGGTTGACCGGCCAGCCCAAGCTGGTCTGCCAGTATGACTACCACGACCAATCTGGTTAATATCATCAGCAGTATGACCTCACCAGTATGAGCTGTTTAATTAGATGTAGGTATGTTTAGGGTATGTTGTTGATGATCAGTCTTTCAACCACATTGACCATTAAAAACCAGGACATAACCATCTCTGGCACATATATATAATTTTTTTTAATGATATTTGTGATTATATTTGAAGATAAACTGCATTTCTGTGTGTTTCTGAGTGAATCAGCCTGGGATGGGTCACATGGGTTTATGTGAAGGAGATTTTCTTTAATTATTTTAATTTTATTTGTACATTTAATTTCAGTGGGAAACTAATGCCACAAAAATCAAACCTCACAGCTGAAAGTACACTTTCGATCCGCTTGTCTGAACGTTAGCCAATGGGAGCGAGAGGGATCCAATGAAGCCAAGATCCACTGCTAGCAGGGCCAATCACAGAAGAGGGGGCGGGGCTGAAGGGACCGTAGAAGTGGGTAAACAAACAGGCTGTTACTATGTTGTGTTTGGTTCAGTCTGACTGTATCTGTTGATTTCTGCTCTGTAGCTGTGTTTACTGTTCAGAAATAGAAACTACAGTGAAAAAACTACTGCTGGTGTTTATGGATGTTTACTGGTGTATGCTGGTGATTACTGTAGTTTGCTGATGTTTACTGGTGTATGCTGGTGATTACTGTAGTTTGCTGATGTTTACTGGTGTATTCTGGTGCTTGCTGGTGTTTGATGGTGTTTACAGGTGTATGCTGGGGTTTACTGTAGTTTGCTGGTGTTTACTGTTGTTTACTGGTGTATTCTGGTGCTTGCTGGTGTTTGATGGTGTTTACAGGTGTATGCTGGGGTTTACAGTAACTACTTTTGCTGTGCTGATGCTGCAGTGAATAAGTGGTCTGCAAACTTATGAGGGGGTGCGTCATGTGCATGGGCACTCAAGAGCATCTCTGTTGGGGACACTGTGAATCCATTACAGTGTCTTTTACAAGAACTGAATTTTAACCATGCAGTGTTCCTTCATCGCTACGATAGAGAGAAGATACAGTGTGTAGTTCAGCTGGAGAAGACTGGACTGGAGGTCTGATTCCCTCAGTGTGACCTGGTCTCGCAGGTCTTGTAAAGCTGGTGCTTTAGGAAGGCACGATTGTTACCATTATTGTTAGTAATCTGAGTGACACCTCTGTGTTTTTGCTCTACAGCAGTGAGGGTTTCTGGATGGAGGTCCTGTGATGATACATGTCACCGAAGCAGCAAATTAACGTGAGATTAACTTGTTTCATGTTTTGCACAACCCCAGTTACATTTCTTATCTAATGTTTTTTTTTTTTCTGCTGAAGTGTGTGTGTGTGTGTGTGTATATATATATATATAATCTCCAGGCGTCTGGGGTTATGGGTTCTGTGAGGAGTTTGCTGCGTTCTCCCCGTCTGTTTGGGTTTCCTCTGGGTACTCCAGTTTCCTCCGAACCTAGGTGTAAGTGTGACTGTGTGAGTGTGATACCCTGCAATGGACTAGTGCCCTGTCCAGGGGGTATTCCTGGCCTGCACATGACTCCAGGTGGGCTCTGGATCAACCGAAAAGATAATGAGTGACTGTCTGTTTTCAGTGTTTGAGAAAACAGACCCAGCATGAAAGCATGAACTGTTGAAAATGAATTATGTTTTCATTACATTAAGTAGTGTTTATTTTGATTTTCTGCTATATTATATAATGACTGGGCTTATTAGGCTTCAATTTGAATAAGACTTACTTAAACGTAAGTGGGGTTTGGGGAGGCTTTCCTTTTGCTGCTACTTAGTGTCAATTTATGCCAGTGCTAAAGAGCATCTACAGTCAACTTGCATTCTGAATCATTTGGATTTTCACTCGTCCTTTTAATCTACAGTTAATGAGTTTCTTCAGTTTATATATCTGTTAAAACTGTGTAAAGCCATTAGGAATCTCTTATTGTTTTCAGGAGTATCTTGTGTCTATTTCCCCTTCCTCCATTCACAACTTAAAATGTTCTGGCTAAGCCTCCTACACTGTTAAACACACACACACACACACACACACACACACACACACACACACACACAACATACATATATACATATGTATATGAGAAAGAGCAGCATTGTTCTAATCGCTGGGCAACTACGGCCTCTGAGGACCAGAAATCACATCTTGCAAAGATCCAATTTGTGTTACACTCGCCAATTACTTTCACGCTCTGCTTGCTCCCATTTCAAACAGAAAGAGCAGATTAGTGTCTCCATGTCTGCGCAGTGCAGACCCTAATTAAAAAAAGGAAAGGGGTTTGTTGACAGCATTTGTGATATTGATACCAAAGTCTTACCAAATTTTGAATAAATATCTATTATTAATTTAAAAATCTATTCTTGACTCCCAGTTTAATGTTGACTGATTCAGAGATCAATTTAAGTAGTAGACCCCCACATTGTCTTTATTATTTAATTCTGCCAGATGTTTGCATACATATTTGTTCAGTGTGTTGCAGAATTATCAGATTAATATACTTACATGAACTGGGGTTACATTGAGCAGGGCAGTATCGTAAATATGTGATTCTTTATACATTACATTATATGGACTGCATATAATGTCCATGAGTGTTTTAATCGTGAGGTGCCACTCTTATAAACCCACCACTTTTTGGGCATCTCCTAAAACAGAGTTGTACAGCATTAGAACTGTAAATGGCTTCTGGTCAGGAAAACCATATTTAATGGAATTATCTTTTTGCAAACTGTTTTATTGTAACTGAAATGTCCAGTATAATGACATATTGTCATGTATGCAAATTGGGACACATATTAAAACCTGTATCTTGAACGTATTTAGAAAAGTTTAGGTCAAAAGTTTTTCTACACACAGTAAACACATGATACAACTGGGTAGTGAAAATGTTTAGAGGATACTTAGTGAAACTGACTGTTAAGGAAACAGTGAATGTATGAAATGTAAGGATCAAAGTAAAAAATATATATATTTTGTATTTATTCACTACATGTGAATAAATATATATTACATACATGTGAATATATATATATATAGCATAGGTATATATATATATATATATATATATATAAGAAGAAGACAGGCATATCTTTTGAAATCTTTTCTTTGTTATGTTTGAATTTGCTGGAAATCCTGGCAAAAATGCCCTTGAGTATGATGAAACAAGCCACACCTGTTTTGGGAAGCCCCCATTCTTCTTTGCAGAACCTCTCAAGCTCCATCAGATTGCATGGGGGGTGATGGTGCACATCCATTTGTCTTTAGAAAAATCTAGAGATCTCTAGAGATGTTCAAACAGGTTCAGGTCCGGGCTCTGTCTGGGCCACTCAATGACATTTAGAGTTGTTCTCTGTAAGAGAGTTGTAACTTCATTGTTATCTTGGTTTTGTGCTTAGGGTCATTGTCCTGTTGAAAGATTTTCTCAACCTTCATCCCAGTCTGAAGTCAAGACAACTCTGGAGAAGGTTATCATCAAGGATGTCTCTGTACATTGCTACAGTCCTCTTTCCCTTGAGCGTGACAAGTCTCCCAGTTCCTGCTGCAGGAAAACATCCCCTCAGCATGATGCTGCCACCACCATGCGCTTCATCAGAAATGTTTTGCTATGTGACGAAACAGTGCCTGGTTTGAACAGAACAGACGCCAATTCTGTCCAAAACGTTCAATCTTTTTGTTTCTCGTGGTCTCAGAGTCCTTTAGGTGCCCTTTGCCAAACTCCAGACTGGCTGTTATGTGCCTTTTATCGAGGAGCACTGCCTTGCCACACTACCATACAGGTCTGATGGACTAGCTGTAGGAATGGTCGTCATCCCGGAAGGTTCGCCTCTTTTCACAGAACAATCTTTCAGAGTAACCATTTGGTTCTTGGTCAGCTCTCTGACCTAGGCCCTTTACCACGAACAGCTGCCTGTATCACGAATGGCCAGCTCTATATAGTCTTGTGAACGCTTCCACTTACGGGTGATGGAGGCCATTGTTCTGCTTCAGTGCACCAGAAATTTTTCTGTACCTCTTCCTCAGATCTGTATTTTGATACAGTCCATCTCAGATAGTTCAGGCAATTCCAATTCAGATGAGTCCCTTTCCAAATTATGTCCAATCAACTGGAATTCACCACCGGTGTTCTCCAATCATGCTGTAGAAACTTCTGAATGATGATCAGTGAACACTGCAAGTGATAAATATTACGTACTTTCTTTGTCCTTTTAGCGGATATTTCTCTTTGGCTGAAATGACTGTTAGTTTGTTATTTCCAATAATATTTAAATCAATAGTTTTGATCTTGACATGGAGAAATTTTCTGCACTCCTTAATGTGATTTTTAAGTTCAGATTTTTGTTCTTCTCTGCCCATTTCCACTAATTTCCGAATGGAACAGAGAGAGTCATTATTTTATAATAATGTATTATGGTATTAAATAACATTAAAGTGAAAGTGCATTCAGAACCTTTGCATTACACTGTAAGCTTCTAGCAGAATCCACTGCTAAGCTTGTCTCAAGCTCATTAGTGTCTAAACAAAAAGGAAATCATACCAAACTGTGAGGTCTGAACTTCGGTGTGTACCGAACCGTGACGTCTGTGTACTGTTGATTGGGTTAGTAACAGTATATTAAATTCCATGATCAGAGTATGTTGACACTGTTCATTCCATTTCTCTGTCTGACTGTTCAGGACTAATGTTCTATAACATACTGTAATAATAATATACAACATACACCAGATACAAGAAATACTCTACTATACTTACAATACAATATTGGAAAATATATGCAATATATAATTTTACAGACAAAAATGCAGCATGTGATGATGCCATCTTCCTCGCTGTTATACTGTAATACGTGGTATATTACTGCATATAAAAAATTAGGATATTTTTAACTCATTTTATTTTCACTATTTTTTAAAGTGATGTGTTTTAAGCTTTTCATGATTTTGTTGTCATTGTGATAATTGATTTGTAAATAGTCAAACCTGAATTTAAACATTTAAAGATTTCTTGATTTCTTGGATCAACAATAAAAACAAAAAAAAAGGTATGAAATATGTCACTTTACATGTAATGAATATTGAATATAAAATTTCATACTTTTTGTATGAAATTATGAAACAGAATTTTCTAAAATATGATTAATATCTAACAGGAGTTTCATGGTATTCCAGAAGAGCAGAAGTGCTGTATATACCAGCTTTTTCCTCATTTCTGGTAGCTTATGACTCATGAGAGGGCAACACCAAAAAGACACAGGCACACTGAAGTGCTTCTTCACCCTTTAGGGAACGACTCCCTATATTCCTGAAGCCACCCTAATGAAGTATATTCATCCTTGACTCCATTCTCTGACACCAGCAAAAGAAGGGGCCTCGTCGTCCCTTCACTCGTGTCATCCTCTCTTCCTCGCCTGCTCTTTTGTTTTTCGTGGATTTGGCAAATCCCTCTCAGGAGCCGTGTAGGCCGTGATGGTGCATTGCAAGAGCAAAGAGTGAAAAGGGCAAGGACTTTGTCACCTCAATGAGGGGCTCTGAAACAATATCATTAATCTCCTGACATTTCAATATTGTACAGATCCTTCTAGTGGAAACTGCCGCTCATTAGTCCAGTAAAGGGAGAAGGGAGATAGTAATCTAATAGAACAAGCTTCAACAGGGACCTGAGTTATACTGCAGCTCAGATGCGCTTGCCCTGCAGTTGATATGATAAGAGAGTGCCTTAACTAATTACGTGTGTGTGAGGAGGATGGAGTGTTATTCGATGCATTGACATGCAGCTGTGAAGGGAACCACTTGTCTGGGGTGACTAGCTGAACTGAGCAGCTATCAGAGATGAGCTGGCTGCAGTCAGGATGAAATCATTCACACTCGTGGAGAAATCTGAAAGCCTCTCAACTCTGAAAGCTCCAAACTGACTGGCCTTGAGTCGAACCTGATGGATAGGAGTGTTATTATTGTGTGGACCTGCAGGTTAATAGTGATGGGTATTATTTAACTCAGGATGGGTGAGTTCAACCAACTGGTGTATTGGGTTGAATTAAGGGTTTGTCTGTTAGTCCAATTGCACCAAATTTGATCTGGTGTCAAACTGTCGAAATGGGTTTTTCACCTCAGACAACCAGCAGCACCTGATTCCACTCACATAATCATCCACCTCAAACGGACACACGCAGCTTCGTTCAGCTGAGGAAACCCAGCCAGCCTGGCTCGCTTTCTGACCTGCTTTGACACCACTGATCTACATTAAATGTATTTCCTCACAACTTTGAAGTTCGATTTAAACTTTGGTTAGTTTTATTTAAATGTAAAACTAGGATTAAATTTACCCCTTATTTATAACTGAGTTAAAAATTCGTTGTTAATCTAGTTAAGCGCCAGATTTTAAACCTAGTTTAAAATGATCAGGGCTAGATTTCAACCAAAACGTTAGTCCTGGTTTTAATTTGGCCGTAATCTTAGATTAATTCAAATCCTCTCTCTCTGACAATTAAAACTTTGATTGATGTACAGTTCACTTAAATTTACTGTAAAACTGAAACCAGGATTAAAGTGGTACATTAAATCAGTGGCGTCAGTTAATCCAGTTTAACTTACAATTTAAAATGATCTGTTGTGTTAGCGTAACCCACTGCCTTGATTCTAGAACTGATTAAAAATTTCATGGTTATGAAGGAAGTTGCAGAAAACATACTCTGTATATATCTGGAAAGACGTTTAGGTCCAGCATAGCCTGTTGGCATCGGCAGAGCTGGTTGATGTTAGGAGGAGGTGGTGATATTCAACATTATGAGTGCTATCAAATCCTCACAGCAATACTCCAAAATCTAGTAGATAGTCTTCCCTGACAGACACAGTTACTTCAACTAAATCAGGATAAACTCGCTTGAATACCATTTTTGTCAGAAACAATAAACAATCAGAGTCAGTGTTTTGTCTGTGCTGTCCGGTGTCGATCAAAGAGGACTGGTTCCTTTTGAGTCTTGGTTCTCCTAAAGCTTCTTCCTCCCAGTCTGAGGGGACTTTTTCACTGTCACTCACTGGCTATTTGCGCTTAATAGGTTTGGACCTGTGACTTTTTAAAAGAGCTTTGGTGATGATGCCTGTTGTAAAAAGCACTATATTAAAATTAATAAATAATACACTATAAAATAATAAGTTGTTGTCCCAGTACTATTGCCCACGAATTGTATGCAGCTGGTAGCTGCCCATTTGGGTGTAACAGCTTATTTGGGTGTAACAGGATTTACAGCTTTGTTAAATATCATGTTGCAAGCCCTACTATAGCGATGACATCATGACTCATTGGGTCGGACTGTTGCACTGCAGAAACCGAGGTTAGAGAGCTTTAGACCTAGAATGTATTGTCTGCTTGTCATTCGTATGTAACTCAGAGCTGGTCCCGGGCTGGTGGTGACCCGGTTCCAATAAATCTGAGCAACTTGTTACTGCAATAACAACAAGGTCTCCACTCACATACACAGCATGTTTACAAAGTTCACTGCTCGTGGAGCCCTGAGCCAGCCCTGTGTGCTGCAGTTCCTCTGGCGGTTCCTGGATTAAGGCCTTAAGAAAAACACGCAAAGCCAGCAGCTGATCCATTTCAGGCCCGTCGATTGCGTTGGGTCTAGCAATGGAAGCTCTGTGTCCAAGTCTCTGTGTCAGAGAAGCACAACAACAAAAGAGAAGTAGGGAATGTGTGTGGGTGAGAGAAAGTGTAGGAAAGAAAAATACTGTGGTAGCTCCTCCTCTGTTAAAGGCCTCTGCTGACCGCCACCAGATCCCAACCTCTCATCCATCATCATGCACCCAGCGTGCTCCATTCACAGCGGCTCTCTTCAGCAGGTCATTTGACTATGAAAACATGCCAATTTAGTCCTATTATGTGCTCATGGCTCATCAAATGCTGTTGACTAAGGTCCATCACCTGGCTTTAGCCTGGTAATTGCTATGTCAAGGTCTTTCAGAATGCAACCCTAACAAAAGCAGGAGCCACTTCATAAGCTTTGATTGTGTGTTTACACGAGGTTCTCCTTTGCTGTGTGAATGTGAATATTTGTGGTGGAAAAGTGCCATGAACTCACTCCATGCTGGAAGGTCATAGGTCTCATAATTATACATGGGAAGATGATGGATTGAATGCATGAATGCAGACAAAATAATGATGGAAATACCAAACAAAAAAGACTCAACAATAATAATTACAGTTATGTAAGAGCTTATTCATTTCAATGCCAGTTAATAGTATGATCTGTTGTAAATAGGCTCTGACCATAAGGAAATCACTTTTGCTACAAGATCGTGAATCAGAGCCAGAATCTCTTTATTACGCCATGGGCATGCACATGCAAGTATAATCCTGGCGCACGCCACCAGTTCTTTATTATTCTCGCCTGTTTTGTATTTAATAGGCTTTGATATACTTATAATCTTAGTTTAGTACTTGTTAATAGTCTGTGTAAGCTTGTTATATGTCATGCATGTGTGCTCACCACACACATGTACAACTGAAGTGTGCTAGAAATATCAAGTAGCACACTTACCCATCAAGCATACTTGGGAAATATAGTTTATTTAATGATCTTTAAGTTGACTTTTTGTAAGGTTTTATAGTAAGTCTTGATAAAATCCTCTTTCCCACTAACCTTACATTTTTATATGAACTTCAGTTGGGGCTTAAATTTATAGGTGCATCTCCCAATAAAATTAGAATATCATCAAAAGTTAATTTATTAAATTCAGAAAGTGAAACTCATTACACATGTGATCTATTTTGACCCATTATTTTCATGTTAATGATTATGGGCTGCAGCCAATGAAAACTCAAAAAAAAATAAATAAATAAATAAATAAATAAATATATATATATATATATATATATATATATATATATATATATAGTTACAGAAGACCAGTTTAAAAAGATATTTTCAATACATAAATCCACTCAGGGCCTGTGCAGGACTTTTTTGCAGTCATTTTTCCCTTGAGCCAGTCTCCCAGTTCCTGCTGCAGGTAAACATCCCCACAGCATGATGCTGCCACGACCATGCTTCACTGTAGGAATGGTATTGGCTAGGTGATGAGCAGTGCCTGGTTTTCTCCAGACATGATGCTTGGCATTGAGGCCAATCTTTGTTTCATCAGATCAGGTAATTTTGTTTCATGTGGTCTGACAGTACTTTATGTGTCTTTTGGCAAACTGAAATGGGGACCATTGGGTTCTTGGTCACCTCCCTGACTAATATCCTCCTACCACAATCAATTCTAGTCCAGGTGCTTCCAAACGTCTTCCATTTATGGATGATGGAGGCCACGGTGCTCATTGGGACCTTCAATGCAGCAGAATGTTTTCTGTGCCCTTCCCCAGATCTGTCTCTCAATACAATCCTGTCTTTGAGGTGTACAGACAATTCCTTAGAATTCATGGCTTGTTTTGTGCTCTGACATGCACTGTCTGCTATCGGACCTTATATAAGTGTGTGTGTCTTTCCAAATCATGTCAAATTAAGCTGTAGAAACATCTGAAAGATGGAAACCGGATCCACCTGAGGTCAGTTTTGAGTGTCATGGCAAAGGCTGTGAACACTTACATATGTTAAATTTTCATGCTTTATTTGTAACTTTTCTTGCTTTGTCTTTGTGGGGTTTTGTGTGTAGAATTTTGAGGGAAAAAATCAATTGAAACCATTTTGAAATAAGGCTCTAACATAACATAAATTGCAAAACATGGTGTGAATAATTTCCGGATGCACTGTAGGTACCATATAGCCAGTGTTAACATGTTCTTTAACCATACATCTGGCCAGGTTTGCAGTTGGAAAGCCGAATATCTATTACCAGATGCTATTGATGTTGTATGCTCAGTACCCATCTGGAGGCCATCCTTAACTGCAGTAACTGCTTTGCATGGTTGTGTAATGACCAAGGAGAATGATGCCATTTTATGGACCAGGTGTTCTGGTACAAATGCTGTTTTACTAATGGTACAGCATTTCAGGAGGATAATGCCCCCCTAACCCACTGTTAAACAAATTCAGACAAAGTCAATGTCTTTGTTTGGCCATCCAATCTCACCATATTGAAATGTCATTGCGTTTTTATGGGACTTTGTTACCAAAAAGATAAAATTACACGGTTCCACCTCATTTATCCCTCAAAGTACTGCAGACTGCCTTGGTCTAGTAACCCAGATCACAAAGAGCTGAAGGTAAAGGCTGAGTCAACTCATTGATAGGAACTTAAAATTAAGAATAGATTTGTGTTTCTGACCATTTTTTAGCTCATCTCATATCTCCAGAATGGAAACATATAGATAAAGGAAAAAGCCTCGTAATTTTCAATAGTAAATATAAATAGATTTTATTCCATGTCATTTTGGATCATTTCTATTGGTCCATTCATCATGAGATTCCGACTGAATGTAATGGAGAACTGTTGAATTCAAATTCAGTTTGTGTTATAAAGTCAATAATGACACTCATTCCAAAGTTTTGCATGCATTTCAAATTCCTTAATCCACAATGTCACGTGTACTGGGAATTCGTCATGGAAGGCATTACCACCCACAATGGACGGTGCAGTGGTTGTCCACATGTGCTTAACGATCGTTACCGGCAGCATCTGGCTAGAATTTTTCATGCAAGCAGACAATCAGGAATCATCCAGTGCAGGAGATATGGGAGCAAAATATCTATCAGTGTGCCTTCTGTTACTGTAGACAACACCTCACCTCACCTCCCGCTTCCTACGTGGACCCTAGAGGACAGGCAACGTGTTGTTTTTTGATAAGTCATGGTACCGGTTGTTTTAGGCTGATGGCAGGGTTCTTGTATGCAGGCCTCATAAAGTTATGGACCGGAGTTGTCACCATGTCACTCTATCGACTAGAGGTAGTTCCATACTGGTGTGGCTTGTATTCTCATGGCATATGTTGGGTCCACACCATTTCACTGCTTTGTGACCATTTGCAGCCCCTCGTAGACTTCATGTTCTCCCACAATGATGGGATGTTCCAGGAGAATAATGCACAGTGCCATCTGGACAACCCTAGTAGTCCAGAATCCGTTATATGATGTATTCCCAGTTCATGTAACACTGTGCATATACTATACTGACAATTGATATTCCAATCCCAAGTCATGTAATGGTCTTTGTACTGGAGTTGATCAAATAAAGACTTTATATGTTATAATATAAGGAACCCAACACCTCCCCTCTCCAGTCCTGTGGAGATGAGGCATATTTGGCTCAAAGTTCACCAGGTCTCAGTGCCAATGGAAGGCATTAAAATGCTGTTCAAACTGTTAGAGTAGCCTATATCAATATGGCATGTCATCCCTTTAAATTGTATCTTCATACAGGCACAATAATCTTCTGAGTAGGTTATTAATTTCCCTGGAGATAGAGCAAAATGACTTTGTCAGCATTTGTTGACAGATACTCTATCCAGTTATTCACAATGTATAGGCCCAGTGATGGGGGAGATGACAAACTTACTGTCAATCCGTGCTGATTTGGCTCGTTACAGTGGCCTAGTTCTGGCAGACGACTCCCTTCATAAATTTGGCTGAGCATCTAACTGACGACGAGGAGTGCAGAGGGATGGGACTTTATAACGTAATTGATGAAAAATAATTACAAAGATGAAAAATCGTCCGTAACTCATGAGCTGGGAGGAGAAGGCTTACGTCAGCCTGAGCAGTGATGGTGGTGGGGTGAACTGAGAGAGGGCAGGAGATGTGGAGTTAAACCAAAGCTCTACTTTTGGGTTAATGAGGCCATGGAAGGCCCTAAATTAAGACGAGTCGGAGTGACTGGCAGTGCTGTGAAATGCAGATAGTTGGAGGAAATTTAGAGACTTATCAATAGAATTGCAGTTTGTTCGTGTACCCTGGACACCCTGTTACCTCAGGTTTAATTCACTACATTAACTTGGCTCAACATTTGCCTTGGCAGCTTGTGTATGTTTCATTAGAAATGATTTTCTTCAGGAATTCCTCGGCGCGCACCTCTCACAGTGGCTCATAATGGAATGCTGATTGCTACAAGTGGAGTATTTGGGTCCTTCAGTCTCAGGAGAAGATAGAAATAAAGTAATGATTGAAATAACAGGAGTGAGTACATCCAGGGTGAGCATCTACAGCATCTACAGCGTCACCGTTTCCTCTGGGAGAGGGCCGACCGAGATGAGCTGGCTGACAGTGTGCAGCTGCTTCTCTTAATTACCTCCCAGTCTGGGTGCAAGCTGATCAAACCAGTGTGGAGGGGCGATTTTACAACAAACACAATTAGACGCTGGTCATGTTTTTTCCCCCATAACATTCAAATTATAGTTTTACAAAACCTCTTTTTCACTTTCCCCTTTCCAAATGTAGCTCATTATCCAAAACACGTTCAGTGTTTGCCTCTTTAGTCTTGCCATTTCTGTATATTAACTATGTGGACAAAAGAGTTGGGACACCTGCTCGTTCATCGGGTATTAAATAGTTTATCCTGTGTTGGAGTAACTGTCTCTACTGTGAAGGGAAGACTATCTACTAGATCTTGGAGCATTGGTGTGAGGATTTGATTAAATGCAGTGACGAGTGTTAGTGAGGTCAGGATGTTGGATCATCCCCACCCCACCTCACCCACAAATCCCCGAGACATTCCAAAGGTACTGAATGGAGCATCATCATTCCAGAGATCACAGCTCCATTGGTCCACAGGTACTAGGCATGGTGCCATCAGGTTCATGTTTATCTACGCCAGAGATTCTTATTCTTTTGGCAATAATTCTCTACAAGACCTAGACTTGCTGTGTGTCTGCATTTGCACAACTGTGTCAGCAATGGGTGCAACTTAAAGTGGCTGAATGCAGTATTTAGAGGGAGTGTCCACAAACAGTTGGTGTAGTGTATGTGCTCTCTATAAAATGGACAAAAGTGTGTTTCATATTCTAATATTATTTCTGGACATATTGTGGTTGTCCTCCATACTGTAACTGTCAAATCAAAATTTATTTTTATAGCGCTCTTCACAACTGAAGTTGTCACAGAGCAGCTTCATAGAAATAAAATAAATAAATAAATAAATAAGAAAGAAAGGTTAAAACAGAAATAAAGTATAAATGACAGATCCCCTGGTGAGCAAGCCACGTAGCGACAGTGGCAAGGAAAAACTCCCTCAACTGGAGGAAGAAACCTTGGGAGGAACCAGGCTCATAAGGGGAGGACCCATCCTCCTCTGGTCAAACTACTTATACATAGTTAGGGGACACTGGACCCCTACATCTCTGTTCTATTACACAGTCCAAATTCATATATATATATATATATATATTTATATATGGACATTCCTGTTCTTATATGTTAGCTGTGACATTAAAGCTTCAGAAATGTGTCTCGTGAATGTAGACTTTAAGTGTTCCTGTTTTGAATAGATGCTGTGAAGGGTATTTTTATCACTAAGGATATTATTTAAAAAAAATATGATAAAATAATCCCACAGTGGGGAAATTGACATTATATTATGATTATAATCATCTATTGTAGTTGTCCTCAGTGGTCTTTGATGTTGCTGAGCTCAATCAGCTTTCTTTAAAAGGCCTTTTCTCATATACCCATTTTGGTGCTTGCAGCCACCAGTAGGACCAGTGGGTTTGCTTCACCCCTGCCTTCCACATTTGGCAGAGTGAAGCCCCAGATGTGAGGGCCAACAACTTTAACCTTTATTTGTAGTTGCTCAGATTCGGTTTGGTCATGCTTCTGGGAATATTGCATAGCAGTTAACTGTCCGGTCACATTTGAGCTTGTGAAAATTGGGGATCTGTGTAAAATTGGCTGTAATTCCTAAAGTCAAATCCCGTTACACTTCCTTCACATCTTGTTTGCTTCATCGATTGAAGTGGTTTGTGTAGGACCTGACTGTGTGTGGAAATGTTAGAAACGGAGTAATCAAACAAAAGGTGGGTGACATTTCATAAGTGTTATCTGTAATAAATGATGTTTCTGTAATACTCACTCAAACTAATTTCTCACACTGTGTTTCCATTATTTACTATGCAGCCTCCCCCTGGACTGTAGATGGATTGAAGTAGTCCCAGCTTGGCCTGATTTCAGTGCATGGACTGTGCGTCGGCCACCAAGGCGAGAAATATTGGCTGACACAGGTACAGCCAGGTACGTCCTAATAGCCCTATGTAATAAATGGTAACTGATCTCCATACTGTGCATATATTCACACATCACGGGGACACAGTGAACAAGTGTGCACACAGGCTTTAATCACCTGCAACTCGTGGGCAAAGCACATACACAACTTGCCTCATTAAAATGATGGATGGTGGAAGAGAGGGAGGTTCTCTGCTGCTCCAAATTTGTTCTCGTTTAGAGAGGTGCTTATTAGGGGAACACCTGGGGCGAAGCAGTCTTTTTCCAGACAAAACCAAGATGGTGGAATTGCCTAAGGGGTGAATGGGAATCCAGGACAACCATTTGATATTTTATGCTGTGTTTGAGTGATGTCGGAAATGGAGGAATACCCTTTCCCCCACTCCACCGGCCATATTTAGAACAACAGTCTTATTAAGGAGTGGGAATTTTACGATTCGATATAAGCTTACAATGCGACGAGGCTTTTTCCAGTTATGAACAAACAAAAATATAAAGGATGTTTGTGTGACCAAATGTTTGTGGACGCCCCTTCTAATGAATGCATTCAAATCATTTCATTTGTACCAATTGCTGACACAGATGTGCAAATGCACGTGGCTTTTCTAATCTCTTTAGAGAAGTAGCAACTCAACAAGACTCTGTCCACATGAGCTGGTGCTCCATCCATCATTTTTCTGATGAGTTTGGGATGAGGCAGGGTGGTGGATCATGCAACATCCTGATCGCACTACCACCCTTGTTGCTGAATGCAATCAAATCCTCACAGCAATGCCCCGAAATTGCTCCAGAATGTTGTAGAAAACCTTCCCTGGACAGCACAAATCGTTATTACAGCATAAGCTGGAGAGACTCTATTTAATACCAATGATTTCAGAAGAAACAATGAATGTAAGGTTGTCCTAATACTGTGTTTGGTGGTGAATGTCCTCCTTCAGTCAATGTAGAATGAATGGAGTATGAATGTTGTTGAAGGTTCAAAACGTACCATTCGCTCCTTCATCCATATATGGAAACTAAGGTTAAAAAGCTCATATTTGTGTTGGGAAAAGTCAGCTCCATCCATTCTTACTCCATCCCTGCAGAGACTGTCAGCTGAGCACTTTTTGAATGAGCTGCAATCCTGATAAGATTTTAACCACATGCGTTTACACTTGGTGGTAAAGGGTGTCTCTGGTTAGACTGAAATCCAATTGTTGTGTGGGACGGAATATGCAAATCCAGTCATTAAGCAGCAACCAGTTGCCTGTTTTTTTGGGGTTTTTTTTGCTATGCTGAAGATGGTTGTTGCCTCAAAATTTGCAATTATACATACTCTCCTGAATTTCTATAGACTTGGAGTGTGAAAACTTGTATTGTTTGTTGAGGAGTTTTGGTTGTAGTGGGAGGGATTTTGATTTTTACTGTAAGGGGTTGTTTACTGTAGGAGGGGTTTTGGTTGTGGTGGGAGGGTTTTGGTTACTGTAGGAGGGGTTTCGGTCGGGGTGGGAGGGTTTTGGTTACTGTAGGAGGGGTTTTGGTTGTGGAGGAGGGGTTTTGGTTACTGTAGGAGGGGTCTTGGTTACTGTAGGAGGGGTTTTGGTTGTGGTGGGAGGGTTTTGGTTAGTGTAGGAGGGGTTTTTATTTGTGGTGGGAGGGTTTTGGTTACCGTAGGACAGGTTTTGGTTGTGGAGGGAGGGTTTTGGTTACTGTAGGAGGGGTTTTGGTTGTGGAGGGAGGGTTTTGGTTACGGTAGGAGGGGTTTCGGTTGGGGTGGGAGGGTTTTAGTTGTCATATGGGTTTGGAGGGGCAGGTGTGGTTTGAGTGATCGGATTTGTTTAAAATGTGTCTTGGCTGTACGTGTTATCTCTGTGGGGCTTGCCCTTATCCCAGGTGTAAACGGGGTCTCTGGCATAATGTGAATCTGTTCTTTACATTGTGTCAAAATTTCACAACGAATAGGCCAATAGAAATATTCCAAAATAACCTGGATAATAATAACCAACTTGCATTGTTGGATAAGAGGTCTCTTTTTGTTTGTTTGAGACATTAGTTTTTATGTGCCAGCAATAAAATATACAACCCTGAATTAGATTTTCTCACTACAAAACTAACAGTCCATTTCTGATTTTAAGTCGAATGATTTTATAGAGCCTGATAAAGCTGAAATTGTTGGTTTTGGTTTCAGATAAATGTTTATTAATCTACTGCTGAGAACAAAACACAGTGCTGTCCTTAATAAAACTATACCACTAACATATTGTTCGTTTTTAGCATCCAGTAATTACTCCATTCACCCGAGGCTATATCGATAAGCTATTACTCTTCTTGTAGTTTTATTTAACGCAGGATAGTTTAGACGCCATCAGCCACACTGTTATAGCCTTAGACGGAGTGAAGGTGTGAATGGATTTCATGTTAAAATATGATGGTAGCTATATCATTACATTCACAGGTGCATTGGCTTCCCATTATGACAGTAATATAAAGGTCAATAAAGATAATGTAATCGGCTGGGCTGGTTTTATAGTAGTGCGGTGATAAATAGCTTTATTATGCTGTATGTTGTATGGTAATACAGAATTCTGCAGTTATGAATCACACTAAGGAAAGGTATATTTTTGATCTGAAAGAAATCGGTGCTAAATATTGCTGGACTGGTTGAAGTGGCAGCACAGAGCAAAGAACACCACAACACACAAATACCTTTAATTATTCTTGTTTATTGTTTTTATGTTTTTTTTTTCTTTTTGCTTTAAGAAACAAATGTTTGCAGATGCCCTATGAGTAAACACTGGAGGTGAAAAATTCAGCTCGAGAAAGAAGAAATCCACCCCAGGATTTTTTTTTTCCAACTGCCTGGCAGCTCTGTTGCAGCTGAGGATTTCTGCTTTCTGGACCTGAACTGTCCAAACTCTAGTAAACACATACATCCTCTCCTCTTTGAAGGTGACTTGGCAGCGTCCTTGTCCAATGGAAAGACCCTCGACTGGCCAATCACCCTTCAGATTCTCAAACCACTGCCCAGATCCTTATTTCTCCAGTCTCGTTAAGTGCATAAGAAGAAAAATCGGTTGAATAAATGAAGGTGCAATGATGGTACAATGCAAACAAATGTAATATTTCCAAATCTGAGGCTCTTCATTAGGGCTGGAGAGAGAATCTGGCAGAGAGCTTAGAGAGTGAGTGAGAGAGAGCGAGAGAGAGAGAGAGAGAGAGAGATGCAGGGTCTTGTTTCAATTCATTCACCCCTTTGTAAACAGCTTATCCTCTCTTCACCTACATCGTCAGGGTTAACGAAGCCTTTTGTCGTACAGTACTTGTTTTCACGTAAGACAAAAAGGTTAATCGATAACATGGTTCAAAATAAAGTTTAGTGATTGTGCTTTTAAAACCAAAGTCAAACAAATAACGACAAACATTGACAAACGACAAAAATAACAGTGCATTACCGAAAAAAAAAAAGAGAAAACATCTCAAATGTGGCACTTTTTTCCTGGGACATTTCAAATTATATGACAATTTACAACCAGGATGGGAGTGATAAAAAGAAATATATTTACTGGTATAATAAAAATTTGAAATTATTCAAATAAGCCAAGGAAGACAAATTTTAAAGTACCACACAGATTATAAAAGACAATTAGGCTTGTATACATGTTTATTTACAAGTAAATCCATCCCTTTCTGCTTTAAGCTAATATTATTAACAGTAACGCCTGACTTTGATGACTTGTTAACGTTCCAGCCTTGGTGAGAAAAGTTCAGTCACATTCAGTACCCGGAGTAGCTGTTTACTCCTCCATATTGCATTGAAACACAACAAATAGTGAGTGCTGTGACTGGTTTCACCCTTTGAATGCACCATTATTCTTCTAGGTATTTTTTTTTTTTTGTTTTTGTTTTTAATGAACATTTAATGCACAATAAAAGAATTAACAGTTGGTCAGTCTTCAGGATGTGATGTAATCCAATAGTGGTAATTATGAAAGAAAAGATAACTGCTGAGGTGGTTAAAATTGAAGGCGGTTACTAAAAGTGTCCACGCTGACAGCGTTTCCATTTCAGATTCAGCTCTCCACCATCTGAGAAGATAAATCACAGAAGAGTTTCAGAGCATTTCAGAAAAAAAGAAATCGGCTACAATCTGCAGCTCCTGTAGCTCTACGTACCTCCAGTTCCTCGTCTCCTGGCTGAAAGGCTCCTATGGTGTTGAGGCCGATTTCATGTGGGTTCCTGCGACTCCCAGGGGCTCCCTCTCCTCTCCTTCTGCCCCCAGAGCCTCTGGAGGACATGGAGCTGGAGGAGCTGGGGTCCCTATCTCCTCTGGGGCTGTGGACGGCTGGAAAGGAGGGGCGGCTGTAGGGCAGGATGTCCTCTGTATCAGAGAGAGGGGTAGAGAGCCTTCATGTTATTCTGCATCGGTAACTAAAACCTGGTGAAGAGTCGCCGAACATCTCACAGCCAACACCAACATGCCAATGAATGCAGTCAGCTGAAAGATGTTCTAGAATTAGAAGTGGAAAACCAGATGAACCAGTGTAATCATGATACTGTAGTTCTAGTATAAACCAATGCAACCCATTCTTGAACAGAAAACACTGTAATTCTAATTCTATTGTTGTCATACAGCAAGACCTGTTATGTGTTACTCTTTTAAAGGTGGAGCTTCTGTACCTGGATGTTGGCGGACCTTGCTGCCTCCTGTTGGCTCCTGCTTGCTGCCTTTTGCTGCTCTCTGAACCCTCTGTCTGTCCTGACCTTCTCGCCGTTCTGAAGAGCTGGTTCGCGTGTCTGAGGTGTCTCTTGGCTTTGGTCCCCCTGAAGCTGCTCTCCTCTCTCTGCCTTCAGCTGAACTTGACCTAGGGGGCAGCGCCCCCAGTCCTGCATCCGGCCCGGCCTTTCCTGGGTGAGTGGGAGACTTCAGCAAGGCTGGAGGCGGGATGGGTGGAGGAGGCAGGTCTGTGGGCAGAGAAGGTGAGAACGGGAGAGTGAGGTGTTGAAGGATATAAAGGACAAACTTTAAGATTATGAAGAACATGTACTCAGACGTGTGTAAACACTTGATTGGCGGAGTGAGACTGTTAGCTGGGCATTCACTGGAGCTGTGTGAGTGTGTGTTGGCTTGTGCTACCGCATTATGAAAGAGTATGTGCCCTTCACCGGCTGCGTTTGACAGTGTGTTAATTTGACACCAGCACTCATTTGTCTAGCACCTGTAAGGTGTGAGAGAAGCACAGCTGTAACAGTGAGCTGACCTTTACACACCGCTATATCCAAATGTGCTGCAGCACACAAACATATCAGACTACTGTGTTAGAACTGACACTCGTTGTATGGCAGGTGCCGTATGTTTATGAGATGCATTAAGCACAAAATCCTGTGTAGCCAAAGTTTATAGCAAAAAATTAAAGTGTACTTGTTAATATGATTTATGAGGATACTCGTTTTAAAGGGGAACAAAATGTTTGCACTATTTATGTATTATTATTGATATGATTATATTTATATCCTGGTTTACATTATACATATTTAAAAAACAAAATAAATGAATATTCATTTGAATATAAGTAATTGGTGTGAGCTATACTACCCTGTCAAGCTTGTTTTTCCTATAAATAAGGCCTCACTGTATTAAAAAACATGTTTGCTCTTGTATATATTTTAAAATTGTTGCTTTTTCATCATAGAGAGGATCAACCCAAACATTCTGTCATGATGGATGGATGGATGTACGGATGGATGAAAGACGGACAGCATGAAAAACAGTTATTTTGTGGATTTTTTTTTTTTTATCCTCCAATTCTTGAATATTTTCCAATGAAAACTATGTTTCTCTAACTTATTCTTACCCTTGAATGGCAGTTAAGGTAAAGTAAGAGAAATTAAATAAGAGTAATAGCAATTAAAGGGCATTTCTATTGATCTGTTGGGCCAGAATAATGTACGCACTGTACAGAGCAGATACAGGGTTCAGACTACGGAGAAAAAAACGGATGTATACTGGATAAAGCTCTGGACGTTTAAAGAAAAGACTGTACTAGACCAGCAGGTGATGAATTTGTTTTCGGCTGCTTTGAATTAGGATTTCCCTGTTGACGCCACAAAATTACCATCTACCCAAAAGCATTTAACAAACCGAGCATTTAATAAACCCTGTAGTTCCTCATACCTTCCAGTGCCACCCCAACACATTCCATCCACACATCTTTAACCCAGCAGCCACTACATTAACATTTTTACACATTTTTTTTTTGCACTCTCAGACAAGCCTGACATCTTCACTGAGTCCAGTGTTTGGGAAGCTGTGGAAGCTTTAATACACTTTCATGGCTATCATGACACCGAGGCCAGTGCTGGAATCTATAAGCAGGGTCTTGTCGATATTGAGTGAGGAAGGGAAGACACGTCGGCAGTTTTTTAATGTGGCCGTCGCCTCACGCTGCAGTCAGGCCTTGGATCGATGCCAGGCTGTGAGATAGAGTGGACCTGGGCAGGAGGGGAAGGGTACTAGCTAGATTTATGAAGGGGGAAGCGTGCAGGATGGACCCCTGTTTTATAGAGCGCCTCCTGGCTCCAGCATAATTTGCTGATGTAGTGTCCCTCTACAGTCCCTCTCCCTCTCTTACAGTGAAATCACTGGATATATTAAATCTCTACCTTCATGGATGTGAGAAGGAAAAATCAGTATGTTCACTTTGAAGTACATTTCAGTCTGATGTACGAGAAGAAAGATGGAAAATTGTTCATACAAATCAGTGCGCTGAGCTCTGCTTCACACTAAACCAGTGAACAAACTAGACGGACAGCTAAAGCCGGCCTGTTAGTACTGGCTTCTCACTTTAAAGACTGACAGACATGGAAGGAAGACGTAGACAGGGTTCCCACTCTTTGTAGGAAAAGCTTTTCCCGTGACTTCCATACAAGACAACGGCATGTCAAAGCAAGCAATAAGCATATCAAAATCTGTGTTATACACATGATCATTGGATGGACTGTTCAACACCAGATTGGTGTTATGTGGGTGGAGTCAAGTAATGACTATAAATGATATAGAAGTAATATGACAAGGACTCCACGTCACTTGCAATGTCTTGACACTAGACAGGTGAGGACCAGCACGTGCCTCTTCCAATACATGTGAAGTCAGGCACCGCCTACTTTCAAACTGCCCATCCAACAGATCAGAAAACAGATGCCTATGCCAGCTGACCTCACAGTGGGAGAGATGGGAAAAGGGTACTGTCTGCCCTCCCCAAGAGAGCATGGCCAATTGTGCTCTACTGGGTTCCAGCTGCTGATGGCGAAGCAGTGTGTCCTGGGATTCAAACTCGGGAATAAAAGAATCACTGAAAACACTGATGTTAGATCATATGCTTGCTTCTGCTTCAGATTCCTCCATGAGGCTTAAATGAGCTGTTACTGAGCTAATTGGTTGAATCAGATGTGGTGAGAGCAGAGAAAGCACTTAAATGTGCAGTGCTTCAGGACTGGGGTTCAGAAACACTGCTGTAAAATGCGACGCTAATGTATGTATCTGCTCATGTGACGACAGAGTATTTCAGAGCTACATATTGTAGCAAATCAGTGGCTCGACAGCTCACCTTTTCCAGGATCTCAGGACTAATATTTCCAAGACATTTCTAGCATTTTTCAAAGTATTTGTAGTATCCATAAATGGAAAGATAATCTAAAATATACTGTTTTTCCAGGAGGTTTGGGGGGCTATAGCAGTAACTAATGGAAAAGGGCACTAGACAGTGGTAATGAGCCTTTTCTTCTTTGTTTTATATTTTGCACTCATAATAATGCGATCTGATTTTGGTCATTCTGATAACATGGCTTCCGACAGTTTGATGGAAGCTGAAGTATGTGTGTGTAATGGAGTCTGTGCGTTAGTGCACAGCCGGGAGAAGCAGCTGAAGAGAATTTGGTGGCCTAATGCTGGGGAGCTCCAGGGGCAGCAGATAATAAGCCTTGTGTTGTCCAAAGCACTGAGCAAACAAGAACAAAATTAACAGAAGGGGGAGAGACCGTGTGTGTGTGTGTGTGATTTTGTGTGTGTGTGTGTGTGTGTTTGTGTGTGTGTGAGAGAGAGAGAGAGAGAGAGAGAGAGAGAGAATATGAGTTAACAATGACATCAAAAGTACAGTATGGCAGACTTCTCTTTATATATACGGTGGAATAATAAAAACGATGGATCAGTTTCCTGAACTAAGCAACATATTAAACGGAGATTAAAAGGCTAAATCATTGTCTGGGAAACTGTCCCTCTATGTATAGATAGCAGTCCTGGTCCACAATTATCAGCAGTAACACTTTGAAAAGCTGTACGTGGTAAAAGCATTTCTGCTGAAACACGATTCATACAGACTCCAGCAGAGATGAAGCTACACAGCGAGGGTGCACTTCTGTTGTCCACAGCCAACAGAGAGATGGAAGTGGAGAAAATGGACCCAAAAAGACAGGCAAGAAGAAAGGGGGAGGGCGAGATGGAAGGATGAAGAGATTACAGCAGAGGGAGGGGTAGGCAGTGGAGGAGGGGGGGGATAGCTGATCTGAGACATCAGGCCAGGGTCTGTGTGTGTCTGATATTAAATCTCCATGTCAACACACAAGGACAAGGGACTCTATGATGAAGCCCAGCAGATGACTGTGAACACACACACACACACACAAAGGCAATGACGATGACCTTTCTGAAGGCCCCAGAGAAGAGGGAGATGAAACCCAGCCAACAGAGTGCATGAGCACCCAGTATTTACCCCACTACAGGGCATGTGGGGTGTGTGTATGCAGTGTGATACATGTGTGGGGGCACTTCAGTGCAAACAGAAGCACCTGGGGCTGTTTCCTTGGCGTGGGGCAAAACAAGTCTCCAAGGACAAGGCTGGTGCCCCAGGAGACTGCCCCCCTCTCCCTCTCACTAAACAGGTTTCTATGTGCTGGATTTTACATGAAATATTTTTGATGCTTGAAATTTTTTATGACTGTCGGCCGGGGGGGTATTTTATAAGGTCGATGTAGTGGCAGACTGCGTGTGTGCCATTCACACACAATGTATAAAATATAATACACCAACCAGTGTTGTTTATGAACGTAATATTCAGTATTTATGGGTGTCACCATGTGCTTAGAAGTGTAAAACCCAAGCAAACAATTTATTTCCAATTCTCTTCATCCCTCCCGTACAGCTAGAGATCTTAGGCTGTCAGTTCCACTGCCAATGAAAGTGCACAATTGTTTTCAAGAATGAATCAAAATATATTCAAAGACATGGCCTTGTATAACATTTTTAGTGGATGTTTTGTTGTTTGTTTATTTGGTTGGATGGATTGTACTGGAATGCTTTTAATGATTTCAAGGGTAATAAATCTTAGAATAAATGAATGTTTGCAGACAAGAGATGCCTGTATGTTCCTGTATGAAATGAATGACATTGGATTAAATAAACAGTGTAGAGACTCCTTTTGTGTCCTTTCTCTGTTTCTTAATGAAAATTAAAGACATTTTAGAATATGCTGAACATTCTGGCTAAAAAGGAAAATGTATTTTATGGCATATTTAGCTGATATTAGATATGATATATCATATGTTGATATTTCCGAAAATAATTGAGCTTATTTTCCCAAAAGTAAAGACATTTAAAAATGAGCTCAAAAATACACAAAAGTAAAGCTATAGTCTTACGTATTTTGTCGATTTTGATGAAAAATGAAAAGTGTTTTTTCATGTTATATTTAGATGATATTTGATATAAAATGACACATGAAGACATTTCCTAATATATTTAAGCCTATTTTCACAAAAACTAATGACATTCAAGAATGGCCGAAAATACACATAAGGTTAAGCTATAGTCTTACGTACTTTCCCGATTTTGGTGAAAAATGAAAAGTGATTTATCATGTCATATTTAGACGATATTTAAAATAAAATATCACATGAAGACATTTCCTAATATATTTAAGTCAATTTTCACAAAACTAATGACATTCAAGAATGGCCGAAATACACGTAAGGTTATGCTATAGACTTACGTATTTTGTCGATTTTGGTGAAAAATGTAAAGTGTTTTTTTATGGAATATATAGATGATACTGGATATAAAACGTCACATGAAGACATTTCCTAATATATTTAAGCCAATTTTCACAAAAATAATGACATTGAGGAATGGCCGAAAATACACGTAAGGTTATGCTATAGACTTACGTATTTTGCCAATTTTGGTGAAAAATGAAAAGTGTTTTTTCATGTCATATTTAGATGATATTGGATATAAAATGTCACATGAAGACAATTGCCAATATATTTGACCTAATTTTCAGAAAAATAAAGACGTTTAAGGAAGGCCGAAAAACACACATAAGGTTATGCTATAGACTTACAGTGGGGAAAATAAGTATTTAGTCAGTCACCAATTGTGCAAGTTCTCCCACTTAAAAAGATGAGAGAGGCCTGTAATTGACATCATAGGTAGACCTCAACTATGAGAGACAAAATGTGAAAAAAAAATTGAGAAAATCATTTTGTCTGACTTTTAAAGAATTTATTTGCAAATAATGGTGGAAAATAAGTATTTGGTCACCTACAAACAAGCAAGATTTCTGGCTGTCACAGACCTGTAACTTCTTTTTTAAGAGGCTCCTCTTTCCCCCATTCATTACCTGTATTAATGGCACCTGTTTGAAGTCGTTAACAGTATAAAAGACACCTCAAACAGTCACACTCCAAACTCCACTATGGTGAAGACGAAAGAGCTGTCGGAGGACACCAGAAACCGAATTGTAGACCTGCACCAGGCTGGGAAGACTGAATCTGCAATAGGCAAGCAGCTTGGTGTGAAGAAATCTACTGTGGGAGCAATAATTAGAAAATGGAAGACCTACAAGACCACTACTAATCTCCCTCGATCTGGGGCTCCACGCAAGATCTCAGCCCGTGGGGTCAAAATGATCACAAGAACGGTGAGGAAAAATCCCAGAACCACAAGGGGGGATCTAGTGAATGACCTGCAGAAAGCTGGGACCAACGTTACAAAGGCTACCATCAGCAACACACTACGACGCCAGGGACTCAGAACTTGCAGTGCCAGACGTGTCCCCCTGCTTAAGCCAGTCCATATCCAGGCACATCTGAAGTTTGCTAGAGAGCATTTGGATGTTCCAGAAGAGTATTGGGAGAAGGTCATATGGTCAGATGAAACCAAAGTAGAACTATTTGTTAAAAACACAACTCGTCGTGTTTGGAGGACAGTGAATGCGGAGTTGCATCCAAAGAACACCATACCAACTGTGAAGCATGGGGGTGGCAACATCATGCTTTGGGGCTGTTTCTCTGCAAAGGGACCAGGACGACTGGTCCGTGTACATGAAAGAATGAATGGGGCCATGTATTGTGAGATTTTGGGTGCAAACCTCCTTCCATCAGCAAGGGCAATGAAGATGAAACGTGGCTGGGTCTTTCAGCATGACAATGATCCCAAGCACACTGCCAGGGCAACAAAGGAGTGGCTTCGTAAGAAACATTTCAAAGTCCTGGAGTGGCCTAGCCAGTCTCGCGATCTCAACCCCATCGAAAACCTTTGGAGGGAGTTAAAAGTCCGTGTTGCCCGCCGACAGCCCCAAAACATCACTGCTCTAGAGGAGATCTGCATGGAGGAATGGGCCAACATACCAGCAACAGTGTGTGCCAACCTTGTGAAGACTTACAGAAAACGTTTGACCTCTGTCATTGCCAACAGAGGATATACAACAAAGTATTGAGATGAACTTTTGTTATTGACCAAATACTTATTTTCCACCATTATTTGCAAATAAATTCTTTAAAAGTCAGACAAAATGATTTTCTCAATTTTTTTTTCACATTTTGTCTCTCATAGTTGAGGTCTACCTATGATGTCAATTAACGGCCTCTCTCTTCTTTTTAAGTGGGAGAACTTGCACAATTGGTGACTGACTAAATACTTATTTTCCCCACTGTACGTATTTTGTCGATTTTGGTGAAAAATGAAAAGTGTGTTTTTATGGAATATATAGATGATACTGGATATAAAATGTCACATGAAGACATTTCCTAATATATTTAAGCCAATTTTCACAAAAATAATGACATACAAGAATGGCCAAAAATACACATAAGGTTAAAATAACTTACGTATTTTGTCGATTTTGGTGAAAAATGAAAAGTGTTTTTTCATGTCATATTTACATGATATTTGATATAAAATGTCACATGAAGACATTTCCTAATATATTTAAGCCAAAAATGATATTTGAAAATCTGTATCCCATTTCAGAGATAAAGGTGAGAAACCCAAACATTTACCTTTAGCATTTTGAATACTGTGATCAATGACATCCTAAAATATAAAAAGCTTTTCTAGTATAGTGCCCTGATCTACTCAGATGCATTTTTAAGTCCAGCTCTACAAGTTTACATTAACATTTGATTATATGATTGATTGATAATATTGGATAGATAACGACATTAACTTAGCCAGAGTTACATGTCTTCATTATCCTCTGCATTTACACTTCTGCACTCATACAAACAAATTTGGTATTACTATTCTTCATAAACATAATGTTAGATGTAAATCCATACCATCTGTGTAGACCTCTCTGCGCTGGTATCCTGAATGACCAGCTGCCTGCTGTTTCTGTTTCTTCTGAGGCCTTCTCTGGGCAACAGCTGCACTCATATTACTGTCTGTAGACAAAGGACTGGCTGGACGGTGTCCTGAAGGCAGATTTTGGTATTTTCGTGCTGCAGGGAGGTGAATTGGTTATGTTAGTGACAGTATCTTAATAAAAACAATATAAATATGATTATCAGCTTACACTAATTACAGGTTAGATATCCACTGCACTGAACCCCACTGTCCTCACCTCCAGGCACTGTTTGTTGGTGGCCTTTGCCAGAATGCTTTGCCACTCTGAAGCCAGCATACTCTGCGGCCGCTGCCACCGCCTGGGCAAAGTCTGCATCAGTGAAAAAGGAACCGTCAGAGGAGCTGACAACACTGGAGCGGCCGGAAGAGGCGTTGTCCTCCTCAGACGCTGAGCCCCACCCATTAATCATGGAGCCAGTGACTGAACTCTCCAGATCACAGGTGCTGGAGGCTGGCGTCTGCTCCAGCCCTCGTAGGAGCAGTCTCTGCTGACCCCCATGCTGTTGGGCAGGTGGTTGCAACTGGTGACGTCGCTGATGTACCCGGGCCACCTCTGCATCTGTCTCATCGCCCTCCTCATCATCTTCCTCTTCCTCCAGGCCGTCTGTATCCAGACCCAGTGGACTGGAGATGTAACCATATGTGTGAGGAGGGGAGAGGGGACGGGGGGGAGCTGGGGGGCTAATTAACAGCCGTCTGAGGAAATCAAAGCAATACAAATAATCATTTTTTTAACACATTTTTATTTTTTATTATTTGAAAACAAATGCAATATGAATTCATTAAGAATTAATTAGTGATTGATTGTATAATATAAACCAGAGATTAAAGGCAACAGTTTACTCAGTTTACACAGTTACAAGTAGATACGACCTAATGGAAACCAGGTGAAACATCTCATTTAAGCTTGTTACAGCTTTCAATATTGTCAGCTTTAACACTTTTCAGTGAACTCTTCTTCTAAGGAGGGGCCAGGAGGTACCTGCGCTCATGCAGGCCATCTGGATTCTCCTGCAGCATGGGCTGCAGCTCCTCCTGTGGGGACGGGGTGAGTGTGGCAGTGGACTGGTGGCTGTAGGACACAGCAGCAGGGG
The DNA here is from genome assembly GCA_034509495.1 of Acestrorhynchus altus. Taxonomy (NCBI): domain Eukaryota; kingdom Metazoa; phylum Chordata; class Actinopteri; order Characiformes; family Acestrorhynchidae; genus Acestrorhynchus; species Acestrorhynchus altus. The sequence continues at coordinate 7,530,946 of CM067517.1, forward strand.
AGGAGGCTGTCCCCCGCAGAGGGGGTGTGGGACCCCTCTCCATCTCTGCCTCCTCCTCCTCCAGCTCATCAGGCTGCAGGTACATACGGGACGGAGGAACCGGACACTGCAGCTCTGGATCATAGCTAACACAGAGGCAACACGCATCATCAAGCAGAATACAAACAAAATAACTGATAAACAAATAAATATTTACATAAACAAATTTGATTCCATATAAATCTAATATAAGTGTAAGTTAAACCAAAATTAAATTTACTTTAGGCTACATTAAAATAACAAAATTAATTCATTTTCCAGAAAGCTGCTTCTGCACTGTGTAAATTTGATGGCGTCAACTTAGTCAACTTCAAAAATCAGTAATATTCCCTGTGCATAATGTTAAAAAATCTGCAGATGGTTCTCAAAGATGGTTCTAGATAATGTCATATCTGAGATTGTTCTCTATGGATTGGGACCACTTTGATACACATAAATATTTTTGAAAAACTTAGATTCTGCTTCAGTCATGCAGTATTTGCTTTGCTTCTCGTGTTGTTTGAAGTAGACCTCCAGCCTTTACTGCCATTACTGTTAACTGCCCTCATCTGAGAATTCTACAGAATGGACATGAAAGCTGAGTAAATTAAGGGAGTGTAGGTGTGTGTTTGCATATTCCCCACCTGTCATCTATGGAGAGGCTGTAATCTTGACACGGTGGTGGGCTGACGGGTGGAGGGGGCAGCAGGTCAGTCCAGTTCATTGTGCTCTGTTTGGGCAGCTTCGGTGTCCGCACCCCTTTCTTCTGCCCTTGACTGCCTGCTTGATGAACACAAAGCTCAGTGAGATAAGCTTTCCCTTCATCAGCACTAACGATATCCATCTCACTGCGAAATTCATCAATCATTTGGCAGAAAATTAAAGAGCATTACAAAACACAGGCTCATTTTCCACACGCCGACGCGACTACGACAATTTTACACTCCAACACTAATGGCAGCCTCTCAATAATTTATACAGTGTAAAACGCTCAAGCGCATTATCCCTCTATTTGTAATTAACGCCACACTCTCCAAAAAGAAGCCATTTTTCAAAACTAACACTCTCTCCGCTGCCTGGAGGAGAGGTGGGAAGAGAGGAAGAGAGGAAGAAGAAAGAGAAACGCATCAGAGGCCAATTAACGGCAAAGCATTAGGATTCAGAGCCAATGAGCTGTGAGGCCTCCGTGAATTGAAGTCTTCTCTTTAATTACCTGAACTTCACATACAATATAAAAATAGATAGGCTGCATTACGCTGGCAGCCTTGCATGCATGGAAAAATGGCCGTCATTTGTCCTTGTCCTACAACAAACAGCACAGCCCTGACAACATTATCCCCCTTTTTATGATGGGAGATGAAAGCTCGGGTAATTAATTGGCTGTGTGGCAAATTGCGAGAGGGGGGAATCGCCCCAAAATGCTCCATCCACTGAGTGTAATCGCTGGCAGGAACCCTGAGGGAGCGTGGGTTTAGCATTTAGGCTTACACACGTTGTCGCTTACTGAGATGTTACAGACGCCCAACTGCACACCTGATAGAGCAAAGGCAGCGAGCAGCTCCCCATTTGTTTTTGGTCAGACATTAATGCTCTTCTTTGTCTCGTGGAATCCCACTGTTATTCCACCATCCAGGAAAAGCAATTTGAAGGCGCCAGGCTCTGAATATGATTTATTGCTCTTTGTGAGATGCTGGGCTTCAAATGGGACTTTTATGGGCTGTGGGATGAAAAAAGCTTAGTAATAATCATGGAGTTAATAAACAATTAAAATGTAAAACGCACTCGGCTGAAAACTAAAGGTCTGATCATCTCTTTCCCAGCAAGATGCTCCATTTATGTAGGCATCTTTAAAGTTCCTGCATCACACAGGATCCGCGCATTCTCACTAAATTTAAGCTTTGGCTGGAAAATAAGTAGTGGCTTTGGGATGTGTAAAGACATTTCAGGGAATTTAAATTTCAGAATAAATATTTAAAAAAAATAATTCAGGGGAGCAGCTGGTGAACCTAAATAAATATACAAACCAATGTTCTAATGATGTTCTTCTAACCAACATCTCAATAACCTGAATTTGACCAACAAGTGATTGCTCTAGCTATTGTATTGATGTTTATTTGTAGTTATAATTAGGTTATCTTGTGTTTTACAGACAAAACAAACCTGCATTTGGGCTCAACTGGCTTAAACAATGTTAAATGCTCAGGATGAAGACTTTTTCACAATACTGTAAATATACACACACGCTGCATCACCCGTCTAATGATGAACACACCCTTACCGAAGAGGGTTCCATAAGCCATTTCTAAATGACCACATACTAGCAGTTCATTCAAGAATTCAAATGGTTCATAATTCATTTTCGACTGAAGGATCTCTGAAGAACCCACTTCTTAAAGTGTAGAGTTTTACAGTTTGAAATAAATGAAAGTCTGAGCAGCCTGGACTCATTTTTAAAAAAGTGTCAAAAAGTGAAAAACAACAAAAATAGATGCAACACAGATCTCATAGCTTAAGCAATATTTCTTGAGAAATGCATAGTTTTATTGCTTATATAGTTTATAGTATTTTTCTTTAGTTATTGTCACAAATATTAAGTGACCCATTTTGACCCTGACATTTAAAAAAAAAAGAAAAAAAAAAAAATGTGTGCACTGAACACATTTCTAACAAGCTAGCTGTCCAGACAAGGCACATGTTGCAGTGGTACTTTGTTTCTCCATTTAATAAATCCCCGCCCTTTACACTGTAGATGGACCAATGGAAATGGTCCAGAATTGGGGCAGGCTCTGAGTGGCTCAGCCATCTAATATGCTAGCACTACTGTAAGACCTCAAAGTTTACAGCTTTGAATCCTGGGTTTTGAAAATTGACAATGCTCTCTCTGGGTGGGTAGATGGTGCTTCCTCCCCACATCACAACTAGTGCAATACAGGCCAGGACAGGTATCTGTTAGTCACTGTTGGACCCGGTGCTTTCCTCTGAGCATGTTCGCTGCTCAGCAGTGATGGAACAGTCACCCACCTAGTAATGGGAGCATTGTACGTGATGGGGAGAATCCTAATGGGGTAATTGGCTCTTCCAAATTGGAATAAAAAGAGAAAAGGGAAAAAGGCCCTGAATTACTGATGGACTGATGTTCATTTTAAGTTAAAAATATTTTTTTTCCATCAATAAATTTGACACTGTAGAGACGACAATAGTATATTTTGATAATATATCTATTATGAATCTCCTCCTCCTAGATTCCATCTCTTACCGGACGTGCTGCTGCCTCTGTCAGAGCTGCTGTAGGTACCGACAGGGTTGGACTCAGGGGGCTGGTTATAGGGGATGGTGGCAGGCATGGCACTGTCCCCTCCTCTGTAGAGATCTGAAGGTGTACAGTCAGATAGACTTCAGTCAACACAAGAAAACTGTCAACAGCAAATTGTGTCTCATTCCAGTACATGTATAGTAATCCTTAACACTCAAAACAAAGCTTTCAGAGAGTGGACTTCAGGGAAATGAACGGAATCCACTTGTGGCTTAATTTCGAAATGCTTGACTAAGCTGTCCAAGACTGTAGACAGCAGATAAAAAGGGATTGTTCTAAAATATCCCAGTATGAAACGATATACAGCAGGGAGAGCTGAAGCATGACTATAAGCTGATTGGTAAGTGACTGGTTACAATTGTCCATAGACGACAGTGTGAAATATCAGCCCGGCATGCTGTAACACACATGCAAAATGCTTGTCATCATCAAAGGCGAAAAAGAAAACACTTGTCCTTTAAAATGAACAGAATGAGGCTACGCATAAAGACATGCACAAAACTTTCAGGGTAGAGTTACGCTGCCTTGTGTTTAGGGAGTAATATCAAGCCTGTGGCTCTGCACGGTTCAAAAGACAGCTGATACTTCAGAGTGGGCTCATATTTTCAGCACCTTTTAAACGTTGAGACAATGAATACAAACCCAGAGAAATGCTGAGAGACGGATTACTCATAGACGTAATCGGAGAGGAGAATGGCCAAAAAAAGAGTGCAAGTGAGAGCGGGGAAGGTGAATGGAGTGATACTGGCAGCGTGGAAAGATGCTTGAAAGATGGAAGCATGGAAGACTGAAGAATGAAAGGCTGGAGGACTGCTTTTAAGATGGTTATGATATGGAACAGTAGGTCCAGATGAGGAAAGGAGGTAAAAGGTATGATCGGACGGTTGAGAGACACACTAATCAGGAGCAAGCACATCAATACACATCACAAACAACGCTCTTGACTTGAGGCATCAAGGCCCTTGAGGTGTCTCCTAACCATCAAGGCCCTTGAGGTGTCTCTTCTCCTCAAACTCACCCTTGTTCAGCCTGTTTTGCTCCATGATGTTGTACTGCATCTGAGTTGTCATGTCCTGCTGTTTCTGAGGTGTCCCTTGGCTGCTCTTCCAGCTCTGCTTGTCGTTGAGGTCAGTGCTGCCCCCCGTGCCGCTGCTCATGCTGGACTGGATGAGCTGTGTGGTGGCGTAGGGGGTGGGCTGCCCTGGTCCTAGGCGCCCGTCCTTCAGGTTGGGACTGTTGAAGGTTTTCATCTCGTTGATCTTGTTGGAGAGGTCAACGTCACCGTACAGGCCTGAGTCTGGCGCCAGCAGGTTGCTGGGTTTGCTCTCCATCTGGTTGCTGTAGTTGGCGATGCAGTCGGCTGGACGACAGGGGAAGGGGGAAGAGATCTGTCTAAGAGGGCCTTCAAAATCCATACTAACCAGGTAACTTGTGAGAGGATGGGGGGTTTGATTTGATGAAGCGTATAAACAGATTTCAGGACAGTAACAGGGACAGCTTTTTATGATGCAAGGAGACATTTCGCTGAAGAGACCAGAAACTACTAGGGTTTACTTTAAAAGTTTAAATTTGGTAGATAAAGTCAGTTTTAATCACAATATGGCCAAACGTACACCTGCTCATGTATTGTTTTTCTGGAATTAAGGGCATTAAAACATGCGTTTCCTGCTTTTGCTGGAGTAACTGTCCAGGGAAGACATTCTACTAGACGTTCAACACAAGTATTAGTAAGGTCACTTCATCCTTCACTCCTCCATTCATCCCAAAAGTACTGGATGTAGCACCATCATTCCAGAGAACACAGTTCCATTGTTCTACAGATCAAATGCTGGAACCCGGAGACATGGTGCCATTCGGGTCGGGTTTATCTGATCCAGGGAGTACTATTCTATTGGCTGTACTTCTCTACAGTGACAAGCTGTGTGTGCATTTGCACATCTGTGTCAGCAATGGGTGCAACTTACGAAGCTGTACGCATTCATTAGAAGGGGTGTCCACCAACATTTGGACATATAGTGCATTCACCCCATTCCAAAACACCCAGCAGGACAACATTAAATCTATAGTGACCATAACTTCCCAAACCACGGGTGGCGCTTAAGCCCTTCAGTGTCTATTCGCCGCTTTTCATCGAGGTACTTTGGCTTATCTGCAGGTCCTCTGTAACCCATGCCAGATGCGATGTGTGTGTCACTGCGTCTTTCTGAAGGAGACGGCTCAACTCATCGAGCCCCATGTTCCACCAAGTCCAAATCAAAACCCCTCGCAATGGAGCGGCTCTGTAAAAGAAACCTCCTTCTGACAGATCCAATTTTCCCCTGCTCATAAAATATTCAAATCCTCCTCAGGATCAGAGCAAAGAGCTCAGCGGTAAATACCACACCACTGCCATTGGTGGGTTTTTTTTTTTTTTGGTTTTTTTTTGCGAGCGGCTCACATTTCTGTCAGAACGAGGGATACTGCAGCTCTTCAAAGGTAGAAGTGTCAGTGGAAATAGGCCTTATGAAACGAGACCTACTAAGTCGTCTTTCAGGAGATGCCTCAGAGCTACTGATGCAGTTAATTTCTTAAAGGTTTTAGTACTTCTGGCACACCAGGCAAGCGGCTGGCAAGCTTTCATACTGTCATGCAGTGAGTGGCCATGGCATTTATCCTTCCTTACCTTCTTTTAAGAAAAGGTGATTCAGATAAAAGCTCTTGTTAGCAGGAAAAAACACACTGCGTAAGGGGGTGGGAGTGAGGTGGTGGTGATAAAAAAAACAACCATGCAGTGAAATCTTCCGATTTGCAATACCTCGCCTAAGCCTTAGATGCCTGAATAAAATTAAAATGGTGTAAAAATGTATTTGAAATTTTCCTTTCAAACTAATGCAACATTACATTCAATTCGATTCAATATTAAAAATGTTCCTAGGTATGTGGTGCATAAGCACAGACTGGTACAGGAGGGATACAGACACTATTTCTGAATGGAAGCTGTATGATGACAACAGGCTGTAAGGGACTAAACTCTATCCATATAAAACATGCATCAAGTATTGCAAATAAATTCCCAACACTGCTTAAAAATATGCTGCTCAACACACTGAACCCTAGCTTTATTATTCAGTGACCACTGTAGACCTGACCACTGTAGATGACTGGGAACCATTTGGTTTCACATGCTCTGTGGTGTCCTACAGGGCTCGGTTTTAGAGCTTGTGAAATTGATGCTTATTGTGACAGTAATACGTCACCCTCCTTCCATCCTGATCTTCAGTGGTCAGGACCCCACAAGACCACCACAGAGCAGCTATTATGTGAGTTGTGGGTCATTCTCAGCACTACAGTGACACAGACCTGGTGGCATTGTCTTAGTGTGTGTTGCACTGGTACAAGCAGTGCTGCTGGAGTGTTTAGACTCCTCAGTGTCACTGCTTGACTGAGATTAGTCCACCAACAGCGTCCCCTGAGCACTGATGAAGGACTAGAGGATGACCGACACAAACTCTGCAGAAGCAGGTGAGCTTCTGTCCCAGAATTTGCATCTACAAGGTGGAGCAACTAGGTAGGAGTTTCTAATAGAGTGGACAGTGAGTGGACAATACAGCTACCGTTATTGAGATACAGTTACAGGAGTCCAAACTAAAGTTGATACACCTGTACACACTGTAATCTACTTTCAGTGCATATTTCACCAGTAGTTACAATGTTACTGCCGGGATTATTCATGTGTAATAACATATAATAGACACCTAATATAAACTGGGACCATCTATGACTAATATAATCAATAATAAAGCAATTTCGCTGTAATTAAATGGTACGTGGGACAACCCAGCTCTCTTTTTCACCTGAAAACATAGCTGACACCTGCAAAAAAAGACCACCTAAAGGTGGTCCATCACTCTTTCTCCACTTGTTCTTTTAACCTACTTCTCCTCCACCTTCACGCTCTCATCAACAGTAGATGCATGTTCAGGTGCTCTCTCTCTCTCTCTCTCTCTCTCTCTCTCTCTCTCTCTCTCTCTCTTTCTCTCACTCTCTTTGACCTCTGCTTCTGCTTCCTGTTTTCTAAATAAGTAAGCACTTAGAGGAAATTGCATTTAGAGGCTATAACAACAACAGTATGGAAATCAGCTGGCCAATTCGATTAGCTGGCAGAGTAATGCCCATAAGGCCGTTCCAGAGCTACACACTCTGCCTTAAACAGCTCAGCTCTAACCTTCAGCAGAAACAGACACACTACACTGTGTCCCACGGATGCATAACACTATCTTTGTTAATCATTATGGTCATCATAATGACTCTGCAATGACGGTTCCACAGCAGGCTGAAACGTGACTGAATACAGTGTTTTGCTGTGTGCTCATCTCAACCCGTCACACTTTCCACAGATCAGGGCTTTTGGACTATTTTGATCAAGCTTTGTTTTTACATACATTCAAGAAATGTTGGAAATTTGTCAATTGTACCTGATTTTCTCATTTGGTCGTGCCAATTAACCCGCCTGTTTGTAGCCCATCTGTGTAGTTACTGACCCTAGGAGAATAAGGACAAGCACATCCCTCCTCTGATCAGCCACCAACTCTATTAAACTGCCACCAATGCAGCATCGCCAGGCAGCCGACACGCTTGGAGGACGGCTCTGCCACTCCAGCTAACAGATGCCTGTGCCAGCCAATGAGAGGGGAGAGAGCACCCTCTGCTCACCAAGGGAGAACCTGACAAGGAGGCTTAACTTGAGGTTTGAACACACAACCACTGAGCCCACAAATATTATATAATTCTGACACCCATGGCAAACCGTTTTATATTCCTGGCTGGATCAATATTGTACAACCCTAGTGCTACAGGAAACATACACTCACACTCACCAGGACGGCTGTAGGTGGTCAGGTTGCTGTCGCTGTTGCCGTTGCCTGCAGTGCAGCAGTTGATGCTGCACTCGTTCTGGTTGGAGCAGTTGTTGGGCCATGTGTCCGCTAACCAGGGTTGAGTGGCAGGTTCACCAATGTTCAACAAACCTGGCCTGCAAAGACAAAACAGTTTTGACACCAGTTTGATTTGGAGGATGATGACTGTGGGGTCACAGCACTTCTTAACTGCATCACATGTACTTTATATTCTATAGTTTGTAATTGCGGTGTTGTTCTATAACTTATATAACCATCCATCCATCCATCCATCCATCCATCCATCCATCCATCCATCCATCCTTTCAGGAGGGTCATGATGGATCCGGACCCTACCCAGAAACCTAAGGCGTGCATACAGCAGGACCTCCTGGACACAGACCTGGTCCATTACAGGGTACCACACACACTCATTCACTCACATCTTAACGCAGTCAATTCCTTTAGAAGGAAACCCACAGAGATACAAGGAGAACCCACCACACTCGTCACAGACTGGAGCAACGATTGAACCCTTATCTCCAGTCGTCCTGAGGCAATGCAGCACACACTACTTGTGCCACCGTGCTGCCCCTAGTGTTAAATGTTTACATAACAACAACTATTGTTACTTAAAAACAATAGAGGGAGTAACATGATCACTGAAGCTGCACCACATATTCTGGACCAAAATTATTAGACAATCATAACTGGATAATTTATACCAAACAACGTGATCAAATCACAACCAGCGTGAAGTGAGGCTTTCTGTCCAAATCTGGTAAACATGTTGCCCGTGTGTGAAAAGAAGGATGAGAGTTTAGTATATTTGGCCCAAAAAACGTTTATTTCAGTGTGTCTGTAATGATTACCACTGATTAACCGAATCCTTCTATTGATCAGTCCAGTGATGAAGCGAGTATCAGACTCTTATTTCTACTAAATGGATTCTATTTTGTACGTCAATGTTTCTCAGTCCTGCTCTTGGAGGCCCATAGTACTGCACGTTTCCAGTCCCTCTATGATCTGACTCTCAGTTTAGCTGAGTTTTCTGTTAATAGTCAGGTTTTTGAGATACAGTATGCAGTGGTGAGAGTCTCCATGAGCAAGCATAGGAAACACTGGCCCTATTCAGCCCCATTCACCTTCTAAACCTTTTTTAATTTGAGGAAAAATACTAACAAAAAGTCATGGATGTAAAGTATTCACAGATCTGCTCTTATAATAATGGATCCCAAAAAAACCTAATAAGAAAACATGGGTATTTTCCCATTTTCCCATGTGTCCTCTTTGGCGGCTGGATGATCCTGCATATAGTCTAAGGATTAAAGAGCATTTCTGTACTCATTGCAGAAACAAACACACACACACACACACACACACACACACACACACACACACACACACACACACACACACACATAAAAAAAAGGATTAACCATCAAACTTAAATGCATGTGAATATGATGTCCATGATGGTCCAAAGCTGTGTGTATAGCAGAGCAAAGTCACAAGCAGGTAAAGTTAACAATAAAGTTGCTTCTGAACAAGAATAAAGATGGATCCAAGGTCAAAGACAGGAAGAGGAAGAGAGTGAGAGAGAGAAAAACAGAAAAAGCATGAGATTTACAGGGACAGGCATCAAAGACGAGACCAGAACATCAAAGCCAGTGTTTAGTGCTGTGAAATCTCCAACTCTGCCGCTCAAAGTTAATCGTCCGCCTGCCCTGGCCGTGTCCCAGGCGCTGGCCGTGGATTGTGTTTCACTACTGCTATCTTACAGACCACAACGCTCTTTTTACTGTGGCTTCAAACAGGACGGGGGGGTTTCATTGGCAGGTGCAGGTCTACCCAAAGCTCCTCAAAGCAGAGAGCCCCCAAAGCTCTAGCATGTGATCCTCCACCCTGCCCTGTTCACTTTGTGTAAGACTTCTCGCAAATAATCTCACCTTGAGCTATTTCACTGTGGACAAAGTATGTGGACACACACACACACACACACACACACGTGCCCAGTGGGCTACAATATGAATGATGATATGTCACAATGCATTAGGGCCATGTGGGTGAATGTAGATAATCATTACATCAACAGACAGACAACAGGCATGAAGAGTGAATAGATGAGCTTTGTCTTCGCTTTCTTCAGCTTTGTTCTACAAGTCCTCTCCCTGCGCCCACAAAACAACTTTATAAAGCCAACACTGACCCCTAGTGCCACGTGGATGCAAGTACAATTCATCGTCTACTGACTGACTCTAGTGTGGTGATACCGGGGTGTGTCCATTTCAGGCCAAGGTTCCTCAGTTCTGGTCTTGGAGGGCTGGAACTTAGCACAGTTTGCTGCTTGTGCTGTTCAAACACACCTTCTAAACCACGGACAGACGGGTTGACGCACATGTGACGGACACCAGCCCTCCAGGAGTGGAAGAGAGGAACCCTGCACTAGACGGACTCACTGAAATGATAATTATACTGAAGGAAGTCACATTTTTAAAGAATAAATCCAGTAATTTTCCAAATAGTCTTAAAAAAATAAGATGAAAGTCCTTCAGAACTGTTGGTTGTAAACTGCTGTGAACGACACATTTGAAGAGGATAATTTCTCTAGTTATTATTATATAAATATATAATACAGACATTACATAAACACACAGCCAGATAGAGAGAGATATACAGACCGTATTCCATCTGTTTCTCTGCATAATCTTTAGCTTCTTCACCCTGATCTTCAATGGTCAAGACCCCACAGAGCAGATATTATGTGGGTGGTGGTACAAATCAGACACAGCAGTACTGCGTGGGTGTTTAAACCCCTCAGTGTCACTACTGGACTGAGAATAGTCCAGTAACCAGAACAGATGTGCTTCAGTCTCGGACTTTACACCTACAAAGTGGATCAACTAGGTGGGAGTGTCAAACAGAGTGGACAGTGAGTGGACACAGCAGCACTGCTGTGTCTGATCCCCTCAAATCAGTGCAACATACACTAACACAACCCCACCGTGTCAGTGTGACTGCAGTGCTGAGAATGACCCACCACCCACACAATAGCTGCTCTGTGGTGGTCCTGGGGGGTCCTGACCATTGAAGATCAGGGTGAACGGAGAATGATAAACTATGCAGAGAAACAGATTGACTACAGTCTGTAATTATAGAACTACAAAGTGCTCCTGTGTGTGAGAGGAGCTGATGAAACGGACAGAGAATGTAGAAACAAGGAGTCCGCTTCACACCAATCCCACTCTAAAGTCCAAACTGACTGACCAGAAGGTCAAATTCAAAATGAATGAAGCTGGTTTCATGACTTACCTCCCAGCACTGCTAACAGCCTCTCCTCCTCTTTGGTAGGAAACTGCAGAAGAAGGAAAAACACAGCAAACGTCAAACAGTGACACCTTAAGAGCACGCATGCTGTAAGCAACAAAGCAGACGCACTGACCACTTTAAAAAGCCCTAATTTGTAGGTCTATCTTGCTCTGGTGACCAGTCGGACACTATAACCCATCTTTTTTTTCCCTTCACTACTTGCTTTGACCACCTCCTAGCCTTTCATCAGCGGTCAGTACTGACCACAGAGCTGCTCTTGGCAGATATTTTTGGACTGCTCTCAGTTTATAGACAGTGATGTGTCCCTCCCATGCTGTTGTTATGGATGCACCTTCCAACACCACACCCAGTGATGTGTAAAGTACGGTCCACCACCCAAACTGTATCTGGTCAACAGCATCCCTGAGGTCAGAAACGATGGAACTGTACACTTATATGATGAACCTACACGGTGAATAAACCTCATAATGCATATACACTATATGGGCAAAAGTATTTGGACGACTGTTCATGCAACTGTGTCTACTGTCCAGGAAAGCTTTTGAACCATTGCTGTGAAACATTGCTGTGAGGATTTGATTGAATTCAGTGGTGTTAGTGAGGTCAAGATATTAGATTATCACCACCTCACCTCATTCCCAACTCCTCGACTCATCCCTGCCAAAAGTAATAGATGGAGCACCATCATTCCAGAGAAAAATGTTTGGGGGGGCTTTATACCCCTCATGGTGCCAATACAGCAGGTTCATATTAATCTGTTCCAGAGAGTCCAATTATATTGTCATTGCTTCTCTACAAGGACTAGGTCTAGGACAGGTTATGTGTGCATCTGTGTCCACAATAGGTGCAACCTAAAGTAGCTAAGACAGGGTGTCCACAAATATTTGGACAGACACTGTAGCATGAAAAAGCATGTGTGTTTATGTGAAAGGGATTAATCATTCTGTGCAGAGGAAAGTGTGTGAGAGCCCTGAGTGGCACAGCACTTTTTCTGGCAGTGTTAGGATGAGTTTGGAGTGGACGATCGCTCTCCAGTGTGGTAGACAGAGATAAAATCCAACTCTCAGTGTAGTCTCAATAGCCTTTGGCCAGAGAACAGCACACACTCCTCTTCCCCACTTCAGACAGTGAGTTAGAGTTTCAGCTCAGCTTCTACAGAGATAATCTTCTGAATAATGTCCTACAGATTACAGATTTGGGTCTGGAAAATCTCAGTTCAGTTGTTTAGCAATGATGCCGTACATTCATTCTCTATAAATACTGATTTGGAAAGCAATATTAGGCTGTTACGCATTGGCACTCAGTGGTTCACCAGAAGAGTCTGGGCTTACACTTGAAGTCTGGCCTTGTGTCATCATTAGCAATCAAGCCTCATTCCCATTCATTCAGGAGAAAAAAACGTTCCCTGATGCTCATAAATGGAGATTAGCCGAAGACAAGACGATGGCAGGAAGATGAAACAGCTGCTATGAGAAATGAGCGAGGTAGCAAGTGATGCAGGCACAGAAAAAGAGGCCATGAAGGAGAGTGTGAAAGTAACATTCTCAGCCATGTTCTTCTGCCCTCTATGGAAAAGTCACCCTTAGTTCACAGCCAGCCGGCGTGCTACAGCGCCTCTTCGCTCACTCTAATTGGGCCGTGCGAGCTCTGGTGACACCTCATCAAACCCCAGCTGAGGCATTGGGGCCGGACGGCCTTGCTTTGATCCTCCGCTCGCCTGTTTTAAAGGCCCTCTTTAGTGGAGGGTTTCTCTCTTCCCTCAGCTCCTCTTTAACTGTATTCGCAGGGGCCGGGCTGACGTGCTAAAGCAGGCTTTGATAGCTGCGTGAAAAGCATCAGACTGGTTTTTAGTGGCCTTTCTTGTGGGGGAGATGGATTTTTAACAGCAGCGTCTGCTGCTGTCTCCTGTGGTCACTAAAGAACATTCAGAAATGACTGTAACAGGAGTGGAAAGGAAGCAAAAGACAGGGCAGTTGAACTGTGGACCAGAATCATTGCTTATATGGGTCGTCCTATGAAGCGATTCTATTTAACAGACATACAAAACAATCAGAGCCTGTTCTGAGGGTAGTAAGATCAAAGTAATGCATTGCAGAAATGTAATGACGTTTCATGATCACATCAGTGTAACAAATGACAATTAAGTTAACTGTAATCATATTACAGTGAATTACAACGGGGCATCGGTAGCCCAGTGGTTAGGGAGCTAAGTTTATGACTGGAAGATTGCTGGTTTGATTCCCTGAATTGGCAGGACATGACTGCCCAGCTGCTCCCGGGCACAATGGATAGGGCCCACATGTGCTCACTTGCCCTAGTGTGTGAATTCACTAATGTGTATGTGTGGGTTTCACTGCACGGATGGGTTAAGGCAGAGGACAATTTTCCCCGTGGGTCTATATGCACATTTATGTTTATATTTTTATAATACAATTACTGACACTGGGTTATTGATATGTCTCTAAGAGACATATGAACGTGGGAAGCACAATAAAATCAGTAGAGTAGATATCGAAACCTCTAATTGTGCTAATCAGAAATGAGATAAAGTCACAAACAAACTCTACACAAGGATGCAAAGGACAATGGCTAACACACTGCAAAGACACGGTCCTTAAAACACGTAGCAACTCAGGTGGGCGAAAGAGGGCAAGCGTTAGGGTTAAGCATTTCAATTGTAGACAATGTGTCCACTGTAGCGCCCCTTGTGGTGATACTCAAAATGCAACTCGTGCTTTTGTCACCGCAAGTTTTTAAAAGCAACTAGGCATGAAACCCAGTCTGTGGGAAAACAAAATCATCTCTTTATGGGTGACGAATGTTTCAGGCCTAACGCACAAGTACAGAAATGACCCCAACATGTAGCTGATCAGGATAATGTGTCTCCTAACAGATGACTACTTTTAAGACGGACAGTGGTATTGTTTCAGAGTGGAATAATTACCCCGTTGGTTGGAGGAGTCTGAGCTTATGAAAACAGAACAGAGAGGACAGTCTAACTGGTCGAGAGAGGACTGGTGCTTAGGTTGCTTACCAGTAGGCGTGAAGGTGAAGGATGGCACTGCGGATCCAACCAGGAGAACATGGAAAAAAGAAGACAACAACACATTCTGTTACCGAGAGCAATTCACAGAAGAGTGACAGAAATACCCCACAGCAGATGGAAAAGCAGCATGTAAAACTATGCTGCTTCAGAAAACAACTGTGGAAGCAAAGAAAATATTACATCACAAAGCATCACAATGTTGGACAAACGAGTCAGAAATCCCATTTAAAGACATCACACTGTTAGACTTGTTAAGCTGAAATCACCAGATAGTTGATAATTAGGATGCTCTCAGCAGACCACGGACAGACAGTGTTAGACTCTTTTTTCACTATAAAATAACAACAATGTGCTATATTTCTTCCATGTCCTCATATGCAGTCACCTGTAAATAATCTGTAAATAATGTTCTTCACAGTGATTTTTATTTACACTGTTAATATTGTGTTTGAGCACCTTACTATCCCTTTGCTACTGTAATAATGTGACGTTCCCCACTGTGGGACTAATAAAGGATTATCTTATATTACTATTTATAACCTAAATTGCAAAAAAAAATTCAAATTCTTTAAAATTGAAATGTTGAAACAAAATTGATGCATCAGTGAGTGGTCAATCGACCAGGGATCAGAAAACATTCATCTGATTGATTTTAGTTTCTTATTTCTGTAATGAATTAATATTTATTTAAATGATATATTGTTATCATAAAAATAATATTGAATAATTATTTTAGATACTTATCACATGTTGCAGGTTAACAAAAACACAAATGTTTCAAATATTATACACTTTATAGGGTCAAAATTGGAGTGCTAACTCAACCTTCTGCTCAATAAAAAGGAGAAAAAAGACTTTTTTCACTCCAAGACTGGGGTTGCCTCATTTTTCCTGAACTTGTTCTTGAGAGAATACTGTTCACAGCTCTGCTCTTATGATGATGGAGCCCAAACTGAACAAATCCAAATGAAACCCATTTTATTTTATTTATTTATTCTGTTTACCTTCTCCCTTCTTCCCCTATTGATCTGTGGGTGCAGACAGTCGCAAAGACACATTTCACCGCATGTTGCACTGTGTATAACTATCTGCGTGACAAATAAACAGACCTTGAAATCCCAAAGTGGTGAATGTGTGAATCATTGTGCAAACGCTAAACGGGTTTTAAGAAGAAATTTCATCACAAGACCAGGAGGAGGCCTCGGCTAAGACCATGCTGGAGAGATTATATCTCTAGGCTGGCCTGGGAACACCTTGGAAGCCTCTGAAAGAGCTGGAAGGGGCGAGGAAGGTCTGGGCCTCTTGGTTTTAGGTTGCTGCCTCAGTGACCCAGTCCCTGGATAAGTGAGAGATGAGGGATGGATTTCATAATAAAAATGGTTGTGAATAAGGCCCCAGTATTTGTAAAACAGATGTGAGTGTGAAGAACCTGTACACCGAGTCTTATTTTTAAGACAGTAGGACCTCTTTCCTCGCAGTTATGTGACTTCAGGACTAACCAGAGCATGAAAATGACACTGGATACTGCAGTAAAGCAATGAGCTAATTGTGCACTGAATTGTTCTCTGTAAAATGTACCAATAAAATGTGACACTGCAGAGAATTCGTGAGACTCACGAATGCATAAAAATTCCGGATGGCTTTGAAATGCATATTCCATTCACTTTGCGTCCTTCTCCTCCACGATAATCCCCACATATTTCTTCAGTTTGATCAAAGAATCCCATAAACAGACTGACAAAGCGCAAGACGTTCAGTGGCACCACTATCAGCGATTTGGGCTGCGAATGCACCATAAACAGGCAATTAAAATATCAAAAGAAAGAAGAAACCTCTTGCATGCTTAGCTTCTCCGGCTGTTTTTGGCTGCACTACAACAACATGTCACACTGAATCCCAGCAATACTATTACTACTGTCTTCACCTTCTCATATCGCCTGCACTCCACGGCAGCAGCCGGAGCCCTTCCCTTAAAATGCCACCTCTTTCTCTTTCCTTCTCTCTTTTCCGTTTGGCCTGCCAGCCCTCGAAGGTCCCGGTGCATGAAAAGATCAGCATAATAGATGTGGCCACTTTGATGCTGTTATCATGTGTGTTTATCTGATGGGAAGTAAACAGAGATGGAGGGAGGACGGTGAGGGAGGCTTGGCGCGTGCCCTGCAGGCGTATGAAAATGCTAATGTGACAGATGATAAAGAAATCGAATCACCGCGGCAACTCTGGCAAGTGACTGTCAGGTTTGCAAAGACGGGCTGGGGGAGACGCTTACATGCTTTGCGCAAGTACATACACACACCCCTTCACACACACCATACTTGTCCGTGTTTAGAAAGATCACACCTCCGCCTCCTCTCCACTCCACCCTGACAGCACATTCCTGTTTTATGTGGGTACAATTATGCCTTTCTTCATTTGTTCACACAAGGCTTTCCCAGCCACCAGTTCAAAGCGGGCCACTCGTGGCCTTGTGGCTTTCTCGAGTGTAAAAAGGGGTGGAAAGGCCTACATACTTGCCATCAGTGTCATAAGAGGCTTTGAAGAGTTTCAGAGAAGCAACACCAACACACTGTCCTGGGTTTTTGTACCCTGAACTTTGAATTGCAGGATTATACCAGGCCTTCAGCTCAGTGGGAAAGCTCCAGTCTATTCTTCCTTGGCCACTGTGTGTAGAGATGGATCTTTCACCCTTTTTAAGCTGCAGACATTAGTTTAGTCTGCTCTTGATTGTTGAAGAGTGGTACCATGACCAGATCCAAAAGGAAAACAAGCATTCGAAATGAGGCAGTTCACTGTGCACGTAATACGTTAAGAAGTGCAACAATGTCCAACACGGCCAGTTCAGGTCATCCGAGCAAACCCAAAAGCAGATGCATAGAAAATCAGTAAATCCTGAAATGTCATCATGGGACCTACAGACATACCTGCTATAGTTGATTATGAGCTTCAGAAAGAGACCAGACAAGCTTACATGATCATAATATGATTCAATCCCTATAACCAACACCTGGAATTAGGCACAGTCTCAAAATGTTCATGCTTATCTTCTCCAAAGAGTCCTATTTTATTGGCAGTACTTCTCTGCAGCAACTAAGCAAGCTGTGTGTGCATTTGCACATCTGTGTCACTTAAATGCATTCATTAGAAAATATATTGGACATACGGTGTAACGGTAACAGTAACTGTAACAGTAATGTAGTTAGTAGTTTACAGTAAATGTACAAATGAAAGAACTGATTTAACCATGATTTCATCTGATACATAAATATAAATATGAGTGTAAGTATTGAGGTCACCCACATGACCCCAAAGGGAAGAATTGGAAAATATGCAGTGTGTTTTTCCAGCTCAGTCACTCTCACCGGCTGTGGCACTTGGTTGTTGGCAAGACGGCTGCCTCACCTGTGCTACACCAGTAGGGGGTAATAAAGTCTCTTATATTTGACGTGAGCGCTTTCACCAATTCCAAAACCACTAGTGCTCATTCACGCCACACACACAGTACAAACCTACGATGCATTATTCTGTGCAAACATGGCTCATGTGACGTTTCCTATGAAGTACTGTGTTTACACCGGCGCTTATCTGAGTTGAGTTGATTACCATAGCGATTGACGAGTGCTTTATTGTCACTGTTTATGCTTAAATGCAGATATTCATAACAGCCGATACCTGAACAAACACTACAATGAGATCTAAGGGCTGAATCAATCCAAACTGAACACAAAATCTGAGCATTTTCTAAGAAAATAAAGCTCTTCCAGTAATAACCCAGGACTCCACTGCATTCAGTGCTGTACGTCCAACAGCTGAGCGCTTTCAGTTCCACAGCATTCATGTTCTACAGCTGAGTGCACCTTAACCTTCAGAGTATGTGAATGCTAATGCAAATGAATAGCTGCACCCTGTCTCTTTTAAGCACCACTTCCAGCATTCCATTAGCTGAATGTCCTTGAGAAGGATGTGCCTGCAGCCCTTTGCCAACATCAGGAAAAAAAAAAAAAAAAAAAGAAGTCATTGTGTGATCTCGCATCTGCATGAACTCCTGAGCGAATGCGAGAGATGGGAAAGAGCCTCCATCAGATTCAGAGTTTGCAGTTTGAACTTTCAGCCTCTGCGACTGAAAAGAGACGTCTGAAAGGCGAGGACATGGGTGGTTCACTCTTGTGCCCTTTTTGACTAGTTCCACTATTTTAATATTACAGAACGTAGGCAGCAAATCAAGGGCTTATGATCAGCCTCAGAATTAATGAATTAACGATGTCCGGGACAGATGACTAAGCTGGGAGAGGAGCTCCGGCAGCAGCGTAGCCTGAAGACATACATTAAACCCACAAGTGGGGGGAGCCATCATCACAGGGCCGTGTCTGTTGTGGTGGAGAGGCTGGAGCCTGCGGAAAGAAGTCTGAAATTTCTGCTTAAAGTCTTCAGAAAGAAAAAAATAAGGACGTGGCACTTCTCTACAATCTTAGCTTAAAAAAAGCAAGCCAATAAGCCAACGCTTAACGTCTGCGTTTCTGTACATTAATGAAACCTATTACTGGGGTCACTATACTATTCCCTGTGCTGTGCTGGTGAATTTCCATTAAAAACCAGCATATACTTCACAGCTGCCACTATATCTTGAACCCTATTGCATTGCAATATACTTATGTAACTACAGAAGTAAACCGCCTTTGTATTACTAGACGCATGAGAGTGGCTGCAGGATGTCATGCCATATTCCTAAGCTGTGAGTGTCCGTCGTATCACTACTATGGGTGACTGACTGTGGACAGTTTGTCAAAATGATCATTGGAAATGAAATTGCTTCTCTCTGTCCCATGATGTGCAAAATGCCACTGAGTGTGTCATGGAACTTGTCATTCAATCTTTAGGTCCCTAGGCCAAGATTATGGGATGTTTTCATACACTGACATACTTTTATTTGCCAAAATATTTAGTGTTCATGGTCACATAAGCCAAATATCTTACCAGCAGACCCTAGGCTACTCAAATGTCTTCAATCGGGATGATTTAAATGAAGAGAATTTAAATATTTGTATGAATTTTGTATGAAAAAAACCTTCGAACCTACAAATGCTTTTTGGATCATAGAAATCCTGCTGGACATTGATCATCCAGTGTTTTTGAGTTATATTTGTATAATATGTTAAATAAAACAGCCCTCTGTAACCCAATATCTGTATCAGTGAGGTCGTTAATCCTGAGATATGAAGGTTAGAACACCGGCATGTTGTAATAGTTAAGCCTGGCTCAGCAGCAGGCTGTACCTTTACGGATGCCGGCGTAGCTGGTGCTGAGACCACTCCTCTTCTTGCGGTGGCGGTACAGCCAGATACTGAAGACCATGAGGATTATCCAGCAGGCTGCACCAATGCCTGCAATGAAGGCCGGCTGCCGCACCACATCTGAGATCTGCTGAGACAGAGTGTTCTCTGGGTCCACTACTGTCTGCGTCATTCGCCCGGAGGAGTCTGAGAGAAACAGACAGAAACACGGATACAGTGAGAAACGCATTTTTCATTCATTTTTAATCATTTCTACAATAACTGGATTACATGATGCATCACAATTTCAATAACACCTTTAATCACACTCATGCAGTTTTCCGAGGTGGCACTTTGATTAACGAAGGAAATCTCATTAATTATTAACCCAATAAATCTAAATCAGAATCCAATTCTAGAGATCACAGCATTTGTATCTCTTTAGAAGAGCAATGTGTGGAGAATTTAAAAGGAAAAACAGTTTGGCAAAGCAGAACACACACAACAAAGTAGCAGTTTCATCTGTCCCTTCTCTCTGTCTTCCTCCCTCG
Source organism: Acestrorhynchus altus (assembly GCA_034509495.1). Lineage (NCBI taxonomy): Eukaryota > Metazoa > Chordata > Actinopteri > Characiformes > Acestrorhynchidae > Acestrorhynchus > Acestrorhynchus altus. The sequence goes on from CM067517.1 coordinate 7,551,345, forward strand.
TTCCCCACATTAGAGAGACTGCGCTAGCCCCTCCTACCAGGCCTAAAAACATTTCTTTCCATTGACTGGCTTTTTTCTATTTTCATCTTTCTCCACCTTGCTATCTGGTTTTGTTTCATGTCAGAGACACTTTTATCATTGGAGAGACATTTCAGAGCTGCAGGCTTTCCTTTCCCTCAAAGCTTATATACTGCTCAGCATCTCTCTCTCTCTCTCTCTCTCTCTCTCTCTCTCTCTCTCTGTGTCTGTGGCCTAAGGTTGGTCTAGATTAAGCAGTGGTTGAAGGTTGGTCTAGATTAAGCAGTGGTTGAAGGTTGGTCTAAACTAAGCAGTGGTTGAAGGTTGGTCTAAACTAAGCAGTGGTTGAAGGTTGGTCTAGATTAAGCAGTGGTTGAAGGTTGGTCTAGATTAAGCAGTGGTTGAAGGTTGGTAGATTAAGCGGTGGTTGAAGGTTGGTCAAACTAAGCAGTGGTTGAAGGTTGGTCTAAACTAAGCAGTGGTTGAAGGTTGGTCTAGATTAAGCAGTGGTTGAAGGTTGGTCTAGACTAAGCAGTGGCTGAAGTAGTCCATCTGAAAGACAGAAGCTCATCTGTTTTCTGTAGTTTGTGTTGGTCATCTTCTAGTTCTTCATTTAGTGCTCATAGGATGCTCTTGGCTGGATATTTCTGGTTGGTGGACTGTTCTTAGTTCAACAGAGACACAGATGTTTAAACACTCCAGCAGCACTGCTTCACCATGTCAATGTCACTGCATTGCTGAAAACATTCCACCACCCTAATTAAAAATTAGCCACTGCTGGTAGATGTGTATGAGCGTGTGCTTCGATACACCTGATAAACCAGCTACTTCACACCACACAATGTGGCCATCTTGCGAGCTCAAATGCAATCACTACTGTTTGCTTTGAATAACATCTGCTTTGTGACCCATTCAAATGTTATTGTGATATCCACTGCACTGCACCATCCTGCAGTTAGTTACAGCCCAATCACCCTCATGCACCCCCCCCAAAACAAACAAACAAACAAACAAACAAAAGAACTAACATTTCAATACAGCTGTAATAAAACTGTCCCACCTTGAAATGTGTTTTACATTTCACGTCATTGCCCATTACCCATATCACTAGTAGTCAGTGCAATAAAAACCTGTAAACTAAAAAAACAGACAAACACATAAAAAAGATGAATTAAAAAAACACCACATTGTATTTTATAAGACAGCGCTTCAGCTATAAAGCTTTCATTCTGACTGTTACTCTTCTGTAAGTGTTGAGCGAGGAACTTGCATCTCACTCCCAATTCTGCCAAACAGATGAAATCACACACCAATAAAGTCATCTCTCAACTCCTAAGCATGCAGGTGGAGCAATTCTGCACTGCAATAAAACCAGAAAGGCTGTCCTGCCAAACACTGTGCCCTTCATCTGCTACCTTCAAACATACATATGATATTTTTACACCTTTTGTTGCCAACAGACTGAAAGTAATCAAGGCTCCAACCTCAATTAGAATTAATTTGACTGTGAATTAAAACACATTAAATTTATGAGCTCTCCTGTCATTCATCCACCTCGCGAGGCGCCGTGCCAACACAGACGCTGATCTAATTATTTCAATTACTCGTTTAACCACCAACATAAACAGCCTTGGTGGGAACAAGTCAAGGCTTATGGTTCTCCTCTAAGCAAAGGAGCGAAGTGTTTATATTCATCTTTACGGACCAGTGCATTCGGATTAAGAACTTGATTACCGTCAGATGAAGGAGGCAGAAATGCCATGGAGGTACAGTTACCACATCATGAAGTGGTTTTTGGTGGAGATTTACAATTCATTATTACACTAATATTGCTCATCTGCCTGATTGATCACTGCAGTCATAATACTGCAGGAAAAGAGATGCATTTTGTTCATCACACTCCTTCAAAATTTCCAGCATTTCACAAAGAATTCGTTAGAATTAAATAAGCAAACCATCAGCAACGGTTTAGATGAACTTATTTCAGCACTTTTTCTTTGTTATAATTCAGTGGAAGGAAGGAACATAGTGACTCACCCAGCTGGAAGTAGGCAACCTCACTCTTCGCTCCAGGTCCAGCCCCAGTGCTGGCTGCAACCTCCACACCATAGCGGACCCCGGGAAGCAGGCCTGAGATGACCACGGAGAAGGTGGACCCATCCACTGTGGGTTTATGTGATCATTTCATTCCCCAACGCGAATCTGGGTTTTATTAAGAGAAGACAGAGAGACAGAAGAGACAGAGAGAGACATAGAGAGAGAGAGAGAGAGAGAGAGAGAGAGACAGAGAGAGAGACAGAGAGAGAGATAGAGAGAGAGAGAGAGAGAGAGAGAGAGAGAGAGGCTAAGTGTCTATCGTTCTTCACTGAAACGAGAACAAAAGCTGTAAAACAGCTTAATTTCCAAAACTTAAAAACTGTTACATTACAGTCTGAAAGAATTGACATAACAACCCCATAACTTATGCTCTGCTACCCCTAATCAAAGCTGATGAAGTAGAAAAACGCAATGACCACACTGTGTCCACACTAACTCAGACTCCATGTGAAGCACTTTTAGTGTTCTGGTTACACCAGTGTATAAAACGCAAACACTGCTGGAAAAGGTGAACAGCGAGCAAGCATCAGTGTGTGACCTATGACTTTGATTTCCAAACGGGACGGTTAAACATGAACTCCAAACACCTCCTGCAGTAAACAGTGTGACTAAAGATTGGAACTATGGAAATGACATTATTTTTACTACGTCTTTCGTTTCTGTTATACCACCATCACCTATAGAGTGGTTGAAAGTGTGGCGAAAAAGGAGGCAGAACCTAATAAGTCACGTTTCCGTGCTACGTGTTAGTGTGGACGTAGTCTTAACCTCAGATGAAATCATCATGTGTGGTTATGCATCTTCATAACTCATAGCTTCCTATAATGTTCACTTAACAGTTCTTTTCAATCCTTTGATTTGTTTCTGTACCCAGTCAAGCTAATACCAGCTTCCTCTTTAATTATGAACTTCAGCTCTGGATAGCATGTATAGATACTTCTGATTCCACAGTGAAAACTACAGGCTGGATTATAATCCGAGTGCGGTGAGAACTGACTGAAAGTGATGCCGTTGACCTCGTAAAGGGTCAAGAACAAAGTCACAGAACAATCGGCTGCTACCTTCACTCGGAGATTGTTTTGGCTGGAGTTTTCTCGTCTAACCGGCACGGTTTCTAAGAAATGATAACACGCCTCTGCTATCCCCTCTGGCTCCCGGGGAAAGAGAGTAACACTGGGCAGAATACGAGCTGACCCAGAAGCCTCAGCAGCTCGTTTGAGCGCGTGGGTATGGAAAGGCAAGAGTGAACAGGGGAAGCGATTAGGGAAAGAAACATACGCTCAATTTAACAAGCATGAAATTACTCATAACCTCCCTTTCCATCGCCAGAAACGTTTACCTGGAAGGTAACGCGACCTCGCTTTTTCAGCTTCCTTCCACTCCTCACCTCCTGATACTAACTTTAAGCATGACACACCAAAGGTTCAAAATAATGAAGACCTGAGCAGATATCATGAAACAAGCAGGCAAGCCGTGCAGCACTAACTGGATGCAGAGGGCATGAAAAGGGGATGACTGAGAAATAAATGGAGGAAATTAAGGAACTATTTATACAAAACATTAAGAACATACAGTAGCCATGGCGTCCAGTTCATTATCTTAAAACAGCCTCATTCACACCTTGTAGGACAGCTGTGGCCTAATAACTACAGAAGCAGGGTTCAACCATAAAGTTAATGATTGGATCCCCTGGAGCAGAATAGCTGAGCTGCCCCTGAACAAGCCTAACTCAAATTGCTTCCCAGGGTGCAATTGTTTCCTTGCTCCGTTGATTTACTATTTCACTCCAAGCGTACCGAGACAATCTTCTAGAATTTTATCTTCAATCTTTAAAAGATATAATACTCACTGCATCCACTCTACATCATTTTCTAGTACCTTCCTGCAATCAAAGGTGGTAAATCTCCACATCATCCACTAGGAGGCAGCATTCTACAATAATTTCCCAGTATTCCCCATTATCTCCAGAGGCCTCCTCAGCTCCTCTCTTAGCTCAATCTCTCACTGGCCTTTGGATGACCTTGACGTGGAACAGGTAAATAGTGATCGACATTTCCCATCTTATCTTCCCACTTCTGTCTCTCTGTGTCCACTCACCTGCTCCTGGACCCTCCCATTCTGCTTTCGTCCTCTGGTGGTGCCTGCCGGGATGACTGTTCTGTGTCGCTCTCCATCACGTCACTGCTCTGGGGCAGGCTGGTGCTGAGAATGAAGCGGTATAAGCGGTGGGCCCTGTTAAAAAGCAGTGTAATTAAAAGAATAATCATTAAGAACTGAACTGTATTACTGTATTATTGCATCGTGATTAGTATGTTAAACATTATATACTAATGACTCACATTATATTGTGAGGCAGAATGAAGCACAGCTTTTGATTTCGTTGACTTTTATAATGTGATAATATGATGATGATGATGATGATGTAATGCATCATCACGTAATTTCCATTTAGTGCACAATCGATGTTAATATGAATGGATGTAATAAAAGCAAAAATGCTAAACAGTATTTTGAAGTGTTTTGCTCAAAAATGAAAAGCCGGTTAATACATAAATACAAAAATGTAACTGTAAATGTTAACTGTTTATAGTGTCTTTAGTTATAAGTGTAAGTTACTATAAATTCTGTAAACATAATGAATAGTTACACAATACTGTCTGTGCATTTGCACATGTGTGTCAGCAAGGGGTGCAAAGGGGTACCCATGAACATTCGGAGATATACTGTATGCACAGTGAGTATATATAAAGTCAGAGAGTGTAAAGTCTACAGCAGCAAGCACTGCTTTGAAGTGTTTATTGTGAACAGTGATGACTCACTGGAACGCTGAAAGTCAGTCAGACCACTCAATTACAGTGAATGTGTGACTGAGCTTAAACACAGAACAACACCAGACCCTTATGAGCAATTAAACGGCCGAGAGCAAAGCCAGCTGTTTTCAAACTCCTCTCTCAGTCTCTCTCAACACTCATTTCCCACTCTCTCTCTCTCTCTCTCTCTCTCTCTCTCTCTCTCTCACACACACACACACACACACACACACACTCTGAACTAAATCCACACCTGATGAACAATTAGCGTGGCATTCATTTGAGTGTTGAGCTTGTTACATTTAGGCTTCTCGTCAGCTGTTCGGCTTTCAGAGTGCTGTTGCTCAGTCTGCTACATGCATTTGTTGGAGAAGCATGTCATCATCGCTAACTAGGGTTTTGGAGCTTGATTATATCAGTGACAAAATTGTGATGTCAGGATGTTGGATGAGACACCACTCATCAGCTCCTTACGAGAAGTGCTGGATGAGATCCCATCATTGGAGACAGTGCAGCTCCACTGCTCACAGCTCATCTAAATTTGGGTGGATGTATGGAAATGTTTTTTGTGAATTTAAAATGGGATGGAATAGTGCATTTAGAAAAAACAAACAAACAAACAAACAAACAAACAAACAAACAAACAAAAAAAGAGCAGAAGACAGGAAACATTACCTTCTTCCAGCGTCTTCCCCACTTTGATATCGCTGTCTGTTCCCTGGAACTCGTTGAAAAAAGGCCGAACTTTGAAATCATAGGTGGTGCCCTTGCGGAGCTGGTGATCAGTGCTGTGTGTATTCTCCAGGAGTTCGCACCTCAGATGGCCCAGTCGTTTGGGTCTGACCCGTCTCAGAACGCCAGTGCATCACCCTTATAGCCCTGGATGTGCCTAGGCTGCTGCTCCACCTACAGAAGGAGGGAGATCAGACAGGTCAGGGCAGTGGGGCTGGGCAGTACCTCCAACATTGTGTCTTTGATCTCTGTCAGCAGAGTTGGTTGTAAAGTCTAACAGCTATTCAAAACTATTCAAAGTTTTCTTCATTTTAGATTATTATAATTAAAATATTTGCATGAATTTGACCATGTGATTAAAACTTCACTTTCGTGTCTCATGTCAATTTTTTTTTAATTTTTATAAGGACTAAAAAAATTACATCAGAAATCCTATTGGAACTAAAAGGAAACAGACAGGCTCTATAACATCCGTTATCTCTATAGCCATATCTGGGTCAGTAGCGTCATTTAGCCTCTCTGATCAAGTCAAGTCACAGTCTTGGTTGTGCATGTACACAGAACAGAGCAGTAAACATACTGGAGACTCCTTTAATCGTTTAAACTGGTATTTAATTCTGAAAACGAGTGTATTTTAGTCTTCTGAGCTGGATTACTCACTGATAGTTAATCGCGATGATACCATGGATGGGCAGGGTCGTGTAGATTGTTATGATATGTCTGTCGTGTCTATAGGTGACTTATGGGTAGGTTATGTGGCGTGAAAACAGCTAAATGTGATTTATCGATTCTCTCTTATTATTTCCTGTACTGTATATATATATATATATATATATATATATATATATATATATATATATATATATATATATATATATATATATACTCTCTCTCTCATTTTTTTTTTTTTTACAAACACAAGATTGAACTGGCTTATTAGACCTTAGGACTTCCTTTCAATCAGACCGTGCTGAAAGCGATATATCAATGCCATGTTACTTCAATTTGTTATCTTTACTACTTTGGCTCATTCTGACCTTGATTCAGCTGCTTGATTTAAGGGCTATTTAACCTTTTTTCTGGCCTGGCTATTTATTTAATGTCTGTGCAAAAAACTCCCAGGCTACAGAGTCTCTAGAGACTCTCGTACATAAATTGGATTGTGTGTCACTTTTGTCCATTTCCAGGTCAAGAGCTGTGTGCTAACATCAAAAAAAACATATCCCGCGCCAGCTAAGGCATTCTCTGTCTCTCTGCCTCTGCTGAGCATTAGTGATAGTTAGCGTTCTACAGCACTGTTCTACTACCTGGTTGGTCTTTGCAGGAAATGAACAGAATCCAGCTGAAGGCCAGACCACATATCTGATATAAAATGTCAAGCGAACTCTGTACTTCCACTGTGGTGCTTCACAGCATCCTGCGGTTTTATCATATGTTACTGTAACACATTAAAGAGTAATACTGCTCAAATCAGGAGCCTCTGAACCTCTTCAGTCCACAGGTTCCGTATTAAAGGACTTACTTCTTAAAATACACAAGATCTGAAGTCCGTGCACTATAACAAGATCACCGAGAGTACACGTAATTGGTGATTTTGATATTTAGCATGTTGATTCATGGCTTTTTTGATAGGATTCGGTAGCCCTGGAGCTGTTGTGTAAACATAAGGCTGGGATCACCTCCATATGGTTCCAATGCAGAGAGAACAGTGCATGCTTGTAAAGCGTTTAATGCTCTCTTGATCCAACGCAATAAAAACTGCTGTCATCTCAGCTGCAACTCATTAAGCCCCCCAGAAATGTGTGAAGGGCTCCAAAATGCCAGTATGAATGTCGAACACGTGTGCTAGTGTGTTAGAAATGAGGAGACCCAGCTTCAGTTACACCGAGCATGTTTCTGCCATTTTGCCATGCTTGTATGTGGCCCCCGTACGGTCCTAGTGAGTGCTAAAGGGAGGCCGTGGCTGTCAAAGGAAAAACTACGAAGTCTGCTGGATTTTAGCACTCTAGTGAAGACTGAATAAGAGAAGTGTGGGTACTCACGGTCCACTGCACTTGAATGGAGGGGAGGGAGAGGGAAGGATGGTGGGATTGGCAGGTGGATAACAGCATCCCCCAGCTCCTCTCTGGATCTGGCCGTGTTCCACTCCCTGACTGGTTGGAGGAACGTCTGCGTACACATAATCATTTGGTCCATAGATAGCCACACACACAGGGAGATGGATAGACAGACAGATATATTTGCTGACCAGATATTAGATAGATAGTCAGACAAACAGCCAGATGGACGTTGCCATGGTTTTCATTCTCCAAAAATAGTCCACCAATCAAAAACATCCATCCAACTGTTGTCCTGTGGTCAGAAACTGTCCAGTGAATTGTGCATGGAAACAGATGGGCTATGCTCTATATTTTTATCCTACAAGCTCTACCAGCAAACTCGTGTGTGTCTAATGGTCATTGGTATGCATTTGCATACATAGACTTTTCTTGTTAGACTACTGTATTTTGACTGGCGTCACTGATGGGGCTGGGGTCACTGAGGCCATCGCGTTAACCGCCTCACCAGAACAGATAATGGCGGCACTGGGCTTCAGGCCTTTCAGCACATAGCTCTCCGTCCTCACATGCTCTGCTAGTGTCTGCCAGCTGCTGCCCGATGCATGGCTGCAGGAAACCATCACAGCACATTTAAGACTGACTAAACACCACCAGCACAGCTACACAAACAACACCGTGCCAGATTAATAGAGGCCAGCGGTAACAGAGTTACATCATATCAACAGTACAAAGTCATTTAGGTGGTATTTTTTTACATGGCACGTAAATAAAGAGAAAACTCCACAGCTCTACTTCTCAAGCAGCCAGCAAAACACCCCTGTGACCAGTGTAAGACCCAGTAAGTACCTGAAGGCCTCGATGATGTAAGAGGTAGGTGTGGCTCCAGACTCAAGGTCAGGCTTCCATGTAAGAGACACTGACGTGCGGGTGACATCAGGTCACCTCAGGTTTGGAGGGGGCACTAGGGATTAGGTTGGGGTCGGTGGGTCGACCAGGTTGGACCCCAATACCAAACTCTGGAATGAGACAGAGAAACCATTAACAAAAAAGTCCCTCCATCCATCCATTCCATCACACCTCCATTAGAACAGCCTTGTAGAGCAGTCAGTACCTTGCACCTCCAGGTATGCCTTCCACGACGCCTCTCCACTCGGGGTGGATGCTATGCATGTGTACATGCCTGTGTCTCCAAGCTATGTGAAGAGAGAGAGAGAGAGAGAGATGAGGAAAGACTGTGGTGAGATTTGTGTTTGTTAATGTAGCTTTGGGATAATTTTATTGCATATAAAGTTTGGACACAGCTTCTCATTCTCAGTTTTCTGTATTTTCATGACTGTTTACATGGTAGATTCTCACTGAAGGCATCAGAATTATGAATGAACACATGTGGAGTTACTGTATGTACTTAACAAAAGGTGAAATAACTGAAAACACGTTTTATATTCTGGTTTCTTCAAAATAGCCACCCTTTGCTCTGATTACTGCTTTGCACACTCTTGGGAATTCTCTCAATATTAGCTTCAAGAGGTAGTCACCTGAAATGGTTTTCCAACAGTCTTGAAGGAGTTCTCAGAGAGTGTGTCATTGAGCGGCAGAGTGTGCCAGCAGTAATCAGGCAAGGGTGGCTATTTTTGCAGAAACTAGAATATAAAAACATGTTTTCAGTTATTTCCAGTAATTATACGGTAACTCTGTATCATTCATTAACAGGCTGAAAGCATAGAATGAAGGTGTGTCCAAACAACCTATACTATATATATATATATATATATATATATATATATATATATATATATATATATATATATATACATATAAATAAAGAGACCTTAAATTGTCAATGTAAAAATATTTTTCTATTTCTGTCTTTCATTTCTATTGGTCTTTTTCATTATGATATAATATTAAAGTCAGATGCTAGATTCAAATTATGTCAAAATGTCAGTGGAAAAAGCAATTGCATATCATTAAGCTGATAAACCTTCACATATTTGATATTCATTATTTAAGACATATCAAGCATCTTTGTTTGAATGTTGATTCTGTCTGATTTGTACTTTATTCAAACTCAAAATTTAATAATCTAATCAGTTGAGAGGCTACACTGATCAACCGTCAGTGTATTGAAATGTGACACTTTCCATGTAATGAATATAAAATGACGGTTGTAAATACACTTGCTGTTGCTGTGGTCGATCAGCGGTGCTGAATGCATTGCTAAAAGCTGAGGAACAACATGAGGAGATCTCAATCAGGCACTGTTGGGCTCCAACCTGGATTACTATGAAGGGCTCAAAGGGTCAAAGTACACAAAGCACCAACAGCATTAACCTCAGCCCCAAATCTGAATCCTACCAAAACAGTGTGACTGAGTCAAACTGTGTGTTGCTTTTTACTGACCTCCTGTTATTTTCTACATTAAAAAAAAACTCATTTCACAACACATTTCTGTAGAAAGCAAGCGGCAACACACGTCCTGAAGTTTCCAGCATGAGGCCTAGATGTCTCGGTTTCACTCAGCACGCTTCGACACCCTTTACTGACACTTGACTGTCCTCTCTGTACCTCTGCTGTCATCACACACACCTCTCACACAAACACCGGGGGGAGAGAGTTTCCAGTCAAATGGAAAAGAATCAAGTTCTAGTTAATTAGAACCTTTCCATGTCCATGTTCTCGAAAGCCTCTTTAAAAGTGATGACAGACCCATCAGGGGAGCTGGAGCCGGAGCGCAGACAGACTGGAAAAATGCTCCAGTAGAAACTGGGGCTGCACCGAGAATCATCGTATGAGATAAAGGTCTTACATTTTCACCGAGAGACGTGATGGTGAAACGGTGAAAAAGACTCTCTGTGTTTCTCGCCGAGTGATTTAACGGCACGTTCTGACAGGCTGGGGAGAGATGACCTTTGACCTAGACGTGGAAGCGCAGACACCCATCTGTGTGAAACGACAACAGCACCACGTCCCCACTCCCCCCCCCTCGCCACGCGAATGAGTGAGAGTGATGGAGTGTGTGTGTTAGTCTTCACCCAGCACAGTTTAAAAACAGTGGTTTGATTGACAGATGCTGAATACGGAGTTTTTCGTTGTGTAAATAATTTACTTTAAATAATGGGACACACACACACGCTGCACTTTTCACACACACACACACACACACACACACACACCACACATTATATCCTAACAGTGTGGCCTTCTGCTTAAAATCAATACACTACAGTTACAGCACACCTGGGCCTTTTTGCACATGTTTTTAATGTTAGAACTTCATTCCAAAATGGATTAAATTCATTTTTTCTCGCGGTGCCTGGTTTCCTTTAGACATGATTGGTATTCAGTCCAAAAAACTCAATCTTTTTGTTTCCCATGGTCTGAGAGTCCCTTGGACGGGCTGTCAACATACCAAAATGTGCACAAAGTGAAGCGCTGTAAATGCTTTCGAGGATCGCTGTAGCCGAGATGGGAAATTCTGATGGATATTGAAGACACAGCTAATCAAGCATATTATTACAGCCCTTACTCTCAGTTGTTAGCTCACTGACCACACACAAGCAGGTCTATAATTACAGACTGTAGTCCGTCTAGTTCTCGGCATATTTTGTTAACCTCTTTTCAGCCTGATCTTCAACGGTCAGAGCAGGGCACACACAGAGTTGGCATTATGTGGGTGATGGTTCATTATCAGCACTGCAGTGACACTGACATGTTGATGGTGTGTTTGTATGCATCACTGGTACGAGTGGCTCAGACACAGCAGTGCTGCTGGAGTGTTTAAACTCTGTGTCCACTCACTGTCACTTCTATTAAACACGCTCATCTAGTTGCTCCACCTTCAATGGCTGTTGTCCTTTATGGCATATAGTAGCATCATTATAACACTGTATGAAGTCTTACGGGATAGTTGTTTCGTCCTCTATTGTAGTAGTATTTAAGGTTCGTTGTGAGTCGGTTCTATTTTTCGAGCTCTCACAAATACTGCTTTCTTTTCTACTGTCTTCTAGCGTTGTTAGAATGAGCTGATAGAACAAGCGCAGACTGGGTCCTATAAGTGCTTGACTTTATTACTGTCAGTGTAGCTGAACGCTGTACTTGGCATAGCGAATCTGTAGGAGAACCCCTGTGTCCAGCAGTTTTGAGCCGAGAGTCATGAGTGGGACACCAGCGCTCAAGTCGCTTTCTCCACAGGATGGTGGGAGTGGGGGTGCCTGTTGCCTGCTTAACCCAAATTACTGTCCCATCAACAGCCACTGTCTGATTGGTGGGACCTTGACAACTGTGGTGGTGGCCTGTCTGAAATGACTGGACGAGAGAGAGAGAGTTTAACCATCCTTTTTATAAATCATGCAAAAATATTTCTTGTCTTATTGTAAAATGTCAGGAACACCATTGTTTACAAAACATCAATCTATTTTAATTTTTGATTTTATCAAAGCTTCAAAAACCTGACAGATCACGGAATTTAAAATATATATATATATATACACACTAAACACTGAACACATTTGTTGCAGGTGTTCAGTACTAGTTCTCTCACTTTTTTCCAGCACTGTACAAATTTAATAACCTAAATGTATTATTTTTGTCTTTTTTTCTCTTTTTTATATTTGACACTTGAAAGAGAGAGAGAGAGAGAGGCAATATAGCTGGGTAGAAAGAGAAAGAGAACTGATTTAAAAAAAAGTGAAAGAAAGAAAAGAAGGAATGGTGAACTGCTCTTAAAACAACCCAACCAAGAAGATTTAAGAGAAACAGGGATTTGGAATCTAGGATAGACGTGTTCTGAGGCAAGATAGTGTGTGTGTGTGTGTGTGTGTGTGTGTAGAGAGCTTATATGTGTATGTTGGGCCAATTTTTTCAACTGGAAGCAATTTTCTAATCACTCAGCAGCTGACAGCAGTGATGCCAAATGAAAAGAAAGCACAATTAATACCTCCACCATTTAATGTCAGTCTCCTTTAAACTTATATATACAGTCCAGCACACACACACACACACACACACACACACACACACACACACACACACACACACTCACTCACTCCTCCCCTCCATTATAGCATTAGCGGTTGCGTCTCTGCCCTGCTGAATACATTAGTCTCATTTCTGCTGCTGCTGATGATCAGAAGAATGTGCCTCTCCTGCACATTTCACTTCAGTCCTGGACGTTTTTTTAACTGAGGTGAACCACCAGATGACATCACTCTCACAAGTGCCCACATACTTGTACACAGGCAGATACAGTTCTGGCCTTGCTATTTATAATTACTACACATCATAACGTGACCTGTAATTATGGTCAGAGTCTGTGGTGATGTGTGTGTGTGTGTGTGTGATGTGGAGAGGAGGGGGGGGGGGGGGGTTAACTTAAAAACACACATAATTGTTATTATTCTATCTCTCTTTATTTATTCTCTCAATGTTCTTCCTACCTGCACCTAGGATGGGCAGAGTGAACTTTAATCTTAAAAATCAATGTGCTCCAAAAGGTTCCTTGATCAACGCCATAGAAGAACCACTTCTTGTTCTCTGAAAAAGCAATTTTGCTAAAGGAGTGTGAAGCAGGGGTGATTGAAGCCTTTAAACGATTCCTCACTCATACATTACTCTCACAAACAGGCTTCTTCAGGAGACCAAAACTGGTTCTTCTATGGTAGCATTCATTCGTGCAGGTTTTTATGCCAGGCAGTTTGGTCCCATAACCATGTTCATGAGAAAAACCCTTTAAATGGACGCTATGGGTTAAGGGTTGAGTCAGTATTATCATGATACAGCAATCTGTCATAACATTAGTATCAACCCAGGTCCCACAAACAGATCTGACCCATTGAATCATGGATTCCAGCAGATCTCTGTAAACTGTACGGTGGGACCTTCATGAGAAACATGGAGCTTTTGGTAGCCATAACACTGACACTAGATCACTGGGTGTTCATTCTTGGAGTACTTTTGGAAGCTACTGACCACTGCCCATTTTCTTGCTTCAACACATGAACTTCTTGACAGGTTCCACTGAAGATAGTGGTGCTAATGTTATGACGGATCACTGTAAATGACATCTCGGGAAGGCCGGGAATTGCATTGTCTGTAATCAACCCTGTCTGTTGTCTAATAACCTGACAGAGTAGAATGAATCAGTATGTTATTGGAGCTTCTTATGTGCTACTGTGTTTCTCTCACTGTATAAATGAAGCCCGATGGTGCCATCAGTGTTGGATGTGAGTGTATATTTCTTACTGTCTGTGACCTCCAGCAGAGCTTTAGTGATCACACTGCCTGCGATGTTGAGGGCTTGGCAGCTGTAGTAGCCAGCATCCCCCCGCTCAACACCTGTGATGGTCAGATCCCCCGTTTGAGAGACTGAGAATCGGCTGGATGCCTGGGGTGGCTGAGAGGAGAACAGCAGGTTCTGCACCAGGGAGAACAGAGAGGAAGAACAACAGTGAGGCTGTGTAGAACACGCTTCCAGAAGGTGCATACAAATTAAAGTTACACAACTTGTATTTGATTTTCCGGGACACGTTCTTTGGTTCTGGGGGTTTGGCCTTTAGGCCTTTAGACCCTCGGCGTTCAAAAAAGACTGTAGAGTGGATTTTTCAACTGCTCCTAGAAGCAGCCAAGTCGTTTATACCAGTTGAAGTGGAACTTCACCACTGACCTAATCCTAAAACCTAATCCAATCACTCCACTATTTCCTGAAGCTCTGGAGGTCTGAACATCACCTTCTCCACCCATAATGCTGAGAGAAGTGTGTATAGCTCTGGCCATATGAAGAAGAGTGTGTGTGATTCCAAGGGCTGTTTCTGTGTGTACTAGAGGTGTGTTTAATAGGCACAGCTGGGGCTGTAACTCTGTCTACTCCATAAATCTGCTTCACGACAGGGGGAGCACCGAGCCTATTATCAAGCTATGATAAATCATTGGTCAATAAAGATGTGGGGAAAAAACAGATCTATAGCAGTTTTATTTGGCCGCCATCTTTCTTTAATATGAAACCAAAACAACAAGGAAAGCAGACGATATATTTTGAGAATTACAAGACAGACATGCATCCAATTAGCTTATACCCTTTTTAGTGTCAACAAACAGTCTTTCAATCCTGAAAGCAACTGCATTGAATCCTGAATTGAAGTCTTCTAGTTCTGTGAGGTTCCTGGACTGTCTTTCCCATTGCTCTCTTGAGCACCATCCACTCCTTTTTGATGATGTTTAGGTCAAGAAACTGTAAGGGGTATGTGCTTCACAGTGGATTTTGAGGTTCAATCATGATCCTGGTGTAGAAACCATAATCTTCACATCTGCAGCTTTTTTTTTTTTTTTTTTTACAGATGGTGTGAAGTTTGCTGAGGTTTAATTCGCTCAGAAAGGCAGATGCTTAGAGGAGCCAGTGGCTGCTGATTGTCGGGACCAGGTTTGAGAAGTTTTTAGAAGGTTTAGAAATTTGCTTCTCTGACAATGACGTAAACAAAGCATAGGTCTATCAATCTAAAACAAGAATAACACAATCAGGCAACTGAAGATCCGTTCATCTTCAACTCACAGACACCAATATTTTTTATCAGAGGGGCCCAAACATTTGGAATCCTTACCTGACTGCCCTCTCTCTGCCAGAAGATGGCTGGTTGGGGGCTGCCAGTGGCCTCACACTGAAAGGTCACAGTGCGTCCCATCCCGACCACCTGATTCCTTGGCCGCACTGCAAACACGGGAGGCACTGCAGGAGTGTGGAAAGGAAAGCTAGTGTTAATCACTGACATGAACAGGTCTGAACAGACCATAATACACCCTAACTATTAACAGCCACTGGTATAACAGTACACACTTAAAAATAAAGGGTCCTAAAAGCTTCTTGAATATATGATTATAGGGGCTCCAAGTGTGCAGAACCATTATTCTACAATAAATGTGGTTAATGAATTGTATGGTACAATGAGAGGCCAGGGTTGGCTATGCAACAGCAAACCTGAAGCACCCTGGAGGGTTAAGGGCCTCGCTAAAGGGCCCAAATGTGGCAGCTTAACAGACCTGGGAAGTGAACACATAACCCTATAAACTGTAACTCATCACTCTAACCACTGCCCTGATATTATAGGTGGGTTCTTTAAAGCTTTGAGCCCTTTATAGGCATGTATGTGGATCATACTTCACTGGTACTTCACTGTTAAACCACAGACAAATCATCTACACTAGGCACTGAATCATTTGCTGTAATCAGCTGCAGTGGAGATGGAATCAGTTTTGATATTGAAACATTTATAGTAGATTATATATCATTTATGTAGTTAATCAAACAGTAGAAACTGTAATTCTTATAGATACAGAATCATTTATAGCAGATACTAAACCATTTAGACAATTCTGACTGATTTATTGCACATACTGACTGATTCATAGTAGAGTCATTTATATTAGATTCTGAATTATTTAGTGCAGATTCTGAATCATTCAAATATATATGACATCCTTTACTGTAGACATTGAATTGTTTATAGCAGACACTGAGTCATTTATATTAGATACTGAATTATAATAGATGTTGAATCATTTAAAGTTGACTCTGAATCGATAAACATTTACTGTGGACATTGAATTATTTATAGTAGATACTGAATCATTCATAGTACTGAATCATTTATAGCAGATGCAAAATGATTCATTGCAGATACTGAAAAAGTAGATGCTGAATCGTTCATAGTTGATTCTGAATCACTCATATTAGATGCTGAATATCTTATTGTAGATACAGAATTATTTATAGTCAATTCTGAATCATTTATAGCAGGTACTGAATATGGAATCATTAATTGTAGATTATTTGTTTAGATATTGATTCATTTATAGCACTTACTGAATCAAACATTGTTACTGTCCAACAAAAAACACGTATCTCCATTTTTGCCCATTTTTAGTTTTGTCCATAATGTGAATCTGGCCGTTCTTGGTGAACGGACCAACAGAAATGCTGTACAATAAATCTGAATTGTTCTTCCACTGAAAGTTAAGAGCAGGTTTGCCTTCTCCTCTAAAGTCTCCATTTTGGAGATACGTGTTTTTCATTGGACAGCTCTTTCAAACTGTGTTTACATTTTAAGACTAGTGTATCGTATTAAATGAAATGTTCCGTAGGGAACCGGGAGCAGTTCTTATAGGACCTCTCTGACAAACCCTTTTCAGAGCATGTTAATGATGCTTATGCGCTTCACTCGTCTCACTGATAGAGAGGCTGATTACAGGGAAGTCTGTTTACCTCTTAGAGCACAGGGGTGTATATGGGGGGTATAAAAACAAATGTAAATGAAGGGAAACTGGTGTGACCCCCACAGTTGCTTCATTTGCATGGGCAAGGGCACAGAGCGATAACATTTCCATTGAAATGGGGGATAAATTTGGGCCATCTGTCCCGGGCTGACACTGCTTAATGGTGCTGGCTGGGCGCAGGATGCCGGCTTTTCATGCATCTTAATGACGGAATCCGTCTCGGTGTGGGAGCACCAATGTCAAACCGAGGGGCGCTTTTGACGAGACGCCATGCCTTAAGAGCGATAAGGGCACAAAAAAAGGCCTCTCAGGTTCTGATAGGGATACAGACCCTAATAGGAAGTGACAGCAGGTGCACCCCCCACAGCCAATATCATCACATACTGTACTGCCCACCGCTCCTCTTTACAGCCCGCAGCCCCCGTTCCAACACTAAAAGCAATCTCCAGGCCTGTCAATTCCCATACCCGTGTGATTTGTCCAAAGAGCTGAGATGAAAATGTAGCAAGACGTGAAGCACTAAGCAATAAAACGAGGCAATTTCCAACATTACCTTGAGCGCCCAGAATGAGCATTAGTTTTACCCGAGCGTACAGCGCTGTCACTGTTGCCGGTGACAACCGAGACAAAGTGTGCTGATTGGTGGAAGGATGGAGGGTGGATGGATGGTGCTTCTGACAACTTCCTGTCGCTGTCAGTGCAGTGACTAGGGTGACGGATGACAGTGCGACTTACCAGACACAACTGAAAGAGGAGCAAATAAAGAAAAACAAAACACCACAGATGAGTAAAGAAACCATAATCATACACATGAGCCCAAATGTGACTGAAATGACAGCAGTGTTACCAAAATAACACAACACAACGGTGCACTTATGAATCTGGATCAACTCATGGCTTATGGATGTGCAAACACACGCATATACTCGACATGTTTACACATGAACCGCTTTACTGCCATAACATTTCACTGGACTTCATTAATTCATCTGGTTCAGCATCAGAATTAGGATTAAAATTAGCTTTAGAACTAGGGTTAGGGTTACAAGCATGAACAGATTAGATTAAGTTAAGATAAGGTTTAGTGGGGTTTTTTTTAGAACAGAGTTTAGGATTAGTGTGGGGACCAAGGTTTCTTTGAGGATTAGGATTAAGAAAAGGGTTAGGTTTAGGATTAAGGTAAAAACCAATATTTTTGTTTAGGATTAGGGTAAGGAATGGGTTAGTTTTAAGATTGAGGTGAGGGTAAGATTATGTGTAGGATTAGGACAGAGTCAGGATTAGGATTAAAATCAACAGTAAAATTCATTTGCAGGGTCTGATTAAGGTTAAAGAAACAGAGCTAGGGTAGGGACTGGGATTAGGGTTATGAACAGGGTTAAGATTAAGGTTAGGAACAGGTTACATTTTAGGATCAGATTTATGGGCACGGTTAGGATTAGGATTAGGGTTAGGAACAGGTCCAAATGTAGAATTAGGTTTATGAACAGGGTTAGGATTAGGATTAAGAGCAAAAACGTTTTTTGGTTTCTGCTGTTGATTTTTGACCTAGTGTGGCCTTAACTTCTCTTTTGGTTTCAGCAATGAATTTTCATTTCTGTGAATCAGTGAGAGTTAGGTTTAGGGTTTGGGAGATTAAGATTAGGATATGGATCAGGGTACAGAGTTGGGAATATTACAGTAAATTTAATGTAAGTAAATGTGAACATTTAAAAAACAACATCATAACATAATTGAAAACACACACACACACACACACACACACACACACACACACACACACACACACACACACACACACACACACACACACTCATCTGGACCCACTTCAACAGGGCTGACTTTAAATGTTATAGCGCAGATGACAGATAGGGGACAATTTTCCAGATTTGGATCTAGAAAAACAAACTAGAAAGCAGCTTAATCATTCATCTATCTGTCCTCTGGATCATTGCAGGCCGTATCCCACATCTCACAGCACTCTCCTAAGCCCTGCTTTTATCAGATAAGTGCAAACACATCCATTCTGTAAGGCCAGTGAACTTGAGAGGACGTTGATGAATCTGCGAACAGCTGAGTGAAGAGCGGCCTTGGCGTGCTCCGTCTAAAACGGGACCGCGCTCTCCACCTCTCTTTTGGCAAGGGCTTCCAGCACCCTCTCCACTGCCTCTCCATGGCCCATTAGCACGGCCACTCCCGGGATTTCCAGCGCATTCTAGCACTTTCCGCAAATAAATCAACACTAATGACTAAATTACCGCAGGAGGGAGGCCTCGTTTGTAACCCTGCATTATCTTTCCACGGCTGATTTTTATTCCCAACCATTTATCTAGATGTGGGTTCATGCAACTTTATATCTGCCCCAAACCAGGGGTATCTGCTCAAACCAAGCCTTTCTTTTGCCCTCCATTCAAACCTCGTCTGGAATAATCTACGATGCATATCCTTCTCCCGGCTCCTTGGAGCAGAATCTAGCGCCCAAGGCACATTCAATTACAAGGTGCTATACTGAACGGACACGGCACTGGAGCTGACGTGTTTATAAGTGCAGAGCCAGCGTCGGAGACAGCTTAACATAGGCATAAAACAATAACTCACTGATTGTGCTTGTAGCAAAGCCTCGTAACCAGAGCTGAGACGGGGAAAAAAAAGCAATTGCTCAGGGGCGTCAATGCACAATGCTGACTTTGTTCGCTGAGGACTTGGCTGATTTGAGTGTGAAATACTCACACTCGGCTGAGCTAAATGTTTACCATAGTCTGCCGCAGCAGTGGCAGAAAGGCAATAGTTCTTTGTCATAATTTACTGTCGAGTGCAGAACTGTCACAAGTGCTGCTCAGCATGAATCCTGATGTAATAAAATCTTTTCCTACAACCAAGACGAGAAGGTTCCACTGACAACAGCTCTTACTGTTCTGGTGCGAAAATCACTTTGTAATATGTTACCTGCAGCACAAAATCTTCCTAAAGTCACAGGTTGTAAACAGGTCAAGTGGGTTGAAAGGAAATGATCTGTTTTGGAGAAACATGCTAACTCTGAACTGTTCAGACTAGTGGTGATAGAAGCCTGATATCCAAAGCACGGATACAACATTTTGCAATTCAAAAGTTTACGATAGTTATCCTACTTTCCCAATTTTCTAAAAGTTATTGATATTGGCCACTTAGGGCACCTACAGAGGCCACCACCCAAAAACGTACTTTCTCATTATTAACATTAAATATTGTCCTGATTTCAATTTCTGATATAATGTGAATCTGGCAGCTGTTCGTTACATTACGTCAAAAGTCCCAGAAGAATGGAACCAAAATTGCTCCAGAATAACATGGAATAAGATCTTTTACATGGACTTGCATTGAAAGTTAAGAAACAATCCAGTAATCCTCAACGGCATGGTGTTTCCCTCCGGCAACAAACCAAATTTTACATGATTACACCCTTCATTTATTTATTATTTAATGTCATTATTTTACACTTATTTTTGACATCAAAGCAACTTTATAAATAACCATGTATACATGTATAAATATGTAAACAGGTGTATTTGGTTCTTCACTTACTAAATCGGGGCTTTTTCTTTTGTCGCCTCAGGACACCATGAAGCTGTTTTAGAGAAATCACGCTGAAGTAATGGCGTCCGCCTGTCTTGCGTGTTTTATGGTGCAACTGATTCAAATGATCAGCTTGTTATCAAGCAGCTGCTGCAGTTATCACCCAGCCAATCATATGTGTGTGTGAGTGATGGTGTGTGTGCACAAATGCATGAACAAATTTGATGTTCGTTCAAATAAAAAAGGAGCCAAGTCTGAACTCTGAACAGGTTAGCTTCCCTTCAATCCATTATTACACAGCAGAACACCTGGAATGACATTGTTTACACCTAAACTTTAAAAAAGCAGCATAATTCCCCATTAACCATCTCTAAAAAGCCCCCCGGACTAACAACCTCTGTAGACACCTGCCTTTTCTCCCGGCAGGGTTTACTCCTGCTGATAAATGAGGACACAAATCATTCCTGAAGCTCAGTCTGTAACGGTCAGTCTCTGTTGCTCTGTTCTTTCTGGAAGCTTCAGTCAGCCCTGCTTTCCCGTCTCCTTCCCAGGCTGCTGCCATTAGAAACACGTCATGGGAGCGAGGCCCTGCGGGCTTTAACTACCTCTTGTTCCTCTTGTCCTCATTGAGAGGGGCTTACCCTCCACGTCCTGTTGCAGTGTGACTATGCAAACCAGGCTCAGGCTCTTATCTGCCTCTCAAAGCTGACAGAGCAGAACTGAACTCCGAGCTCTGAGGTCAGGCTGGAACATTAGGGAGAAGAGTTCCACAAATGTCTTCCTGTTTATCTTCATCACAGAGTATTATTTAGACTCAAAGAGGGCTTACTGGGAGTCAGACAGTACAGTCACTGGATCCCAATGCAGTAAGAACAGTGTGGTGGAGGAGTGCAGTCTGATCCACTGAAATCAGTGATGCATTTTCATAAATGAACCCAGATTATAGATTTTTACCTCCATCACTCAAACAATGACAGTTAGGCAGCAGGAGGAGCCGTATTCTATTCCGGGATATCCTTCACAACCTCCCTAACCCTAACCCTAACCTTAACTTTAAACAGGGGGGGTAGGAGAGGGTAGGGGGCATGTTCTCAGTAGACCCCGGAGGAAACACTGCTTATGTTTTTAAAAGCTCAGTTATTCTGGCATCGTTTATGTAAAAACCATGTATCTCAGTTTTTTTTTCATAACATTATTCAAGCACTTGTTTATACTCTTTATACTGTATATTTATATATATATACAGTATAAAGAGTATAAACAAGAGCGAACAAGAGTATAAACAAGTGCTTGTCTAATGTTATGTACAATAACTGAGATACATATATATATATATATATATCAGTTATTATATATATATATATATATTATAAAGTGGGACCAAATAAAACCAGAATATCTGAAGATACATGCTTTTATTGTGACGATATGCAGAATACTACTATTCTTTGTGGCGCTTTGTGGCCAAGTCCCATTCAGAGACTACAAGGACTGTGGAGAGGATGACAGTGTTCTCACCGTGAACGGTGAGGGTGGCCGTGGCCTCGGTTTTCCCCATCATGTTCTCAGCCAGGCACGTGTAAGAGCCCGCATCTGCCGAGCTCAACCGCTTCAGCTTCAGGGTGTGGTCATCCCGGATCTCAAACCTAAACTCACACACACGCACGCACACACACACACACACACACACACACACACACACACACACACACACACACACACACACACACACACACCATCACACATTTAAAATTAATTCATCATGAATTTAATAATGCAAGGACTGCAAATAGCCAACACCGGTTTGCCTACAGACCCCATAAGTCCGAGCAGCTGTATCCAGATTTTCAGCTTAGTTGGAAAGAAATGAAGTTGGACTCATACCTGCCCTTGGGCAGCTCTCCGTCCTCTTTCCTCCAGCGGACAGTGGGGACGGGGTCTCCTTGAGCTTCACACCTGAATTCCACACTTTGATCCACCAGCACGGACTGACTGCTTGGCCTGCGCACAAAACTGGGTCTCTCTGTACACACACACACACACACACACACACACACACACACACACACACACACACACACACACACACACACACACACACATCCAATGATTTATTTGTGCCATGTAAACATAAAGGTGCCACAGGAGGATTTACAGTTCTATGGCACTGTTCACAGATCCTTTATTAAAAAAATTAAGGTTAAACCTTTTGTTTTTCATATAAAATTTATTTATTTGTTTATTTTTTATGATGCTGTGTATTCAGGTGTAGTTCATGTTGTATGTTGCATTAGTATGCTGGTAAATATGTTTTATTTATATTTTATTTGTTTAGGATATTAAAAATTGCTAGATTTCAATTCCAATGTGTGAATATTGTTGATAATTGTTTATTCTTGATAAAATGTTTATTATCATCAAATCAGTGGCAAAATAAGTCTGCATTGCAATAAAAATGAATAACAACATCCTATTAAAGATTGCTATGCCTGTTATTCCAAAATAACTTGGAATTACATTTTATAACATTGATATTCATTGAAAGGAGGTTTTTGTGTGAAATTGATGATAAACAGTTTATGCATCCTGTTTATTGACATAAATAAATTGTAGGTCATGGCCTCTAATAGACAAATAGTAATTTATTTCTATTAATACAAATAAAAGTAGTGATTTGTTGCAGGATTACAGACAACACAGTGAAAACAAAACCGTTTCCTAAGTTCATCTCTCTCTCTCTCTCTCTCTCTCTCTCTCTCTCTCTCTCTCTCTGACCTGTTTCTACCTAAGACTTATGATTTTTCACAACGCTGTCTTATTTGTCCTTTTATCTTGCTGCTATTGTCTTAGCAAGGCTCTCACATAAATAGACCTGACCTATTTCTACATCAGCCCCCCCCCAAAAAAAAAAAAAATCATACTTATAGGTTATGATGGGAGATATATATATTTTACATTTCTGTATCTGTCAATACCAATAAATAAACATTTCTAAATTGTAAAAACTGGGAAGAGAAGGACTGATTTTTGTAGAAATTGCAGATATTGTAGCTCAGCAGCCCAGAGTCACTTACAAGATCTGCTCTTGTGAAGAAATACATCATTAAACATTGCTTTGAAATATCAATCAAATGTAAGATCGGTTTGAATTTGATGTTTTGTTTTGTTTTTTTCAAGTAATTATCTGTTGAACACAGAGCCAACCAGGCTACATCACCCCTGGAGGAGCAGAGAGGGTCCAGGGTCTTGCCCGAGGGTCTAACAATGACAGCTTTGTGGATGTGGATATTGAACCCACAACCATGTGATCAACAACCCAGAGCAACAACCTAAAACTGACACTATTTAATTTGCACTTTCATAATGTAAAATCTTCACATTTGTGTGTGTGTGTGTGTGTGTGTGTGTGCGTATAAAGAGCATGGCTTGTGTGTGTGTATCTTTAAGAGGGTCAATGACATCTTCAGTTTGTCATTTGAGATGAGCAAGCAAACTCACAACATCTGCTCCATTTCTAACACTCCCCTGCACATAAACAAACAAGCTGATGGTGTGTGAGTGTGTGAGACAGTAAGACAGAAGGAGAGAGACTCTGTACATGTGTGCTTACATATGTGTGCAGATGTGCTTACACGTGTATGTTAGTTCCAAGCACAAACACAGGCCGTGTCTGCAGTGCATTAAAGTGTAGGTATATGGCGGGATTCAGTGATTCAGTGATTCAGTGAGTCAGTGATTCAGTGAGTCAATGAGGTCACCGTCTGTAATTACCCAAAACTAAACCCATCATCTCCCAGAGCGATTTCCATATGAAAGCTTCAAAACAAGGTGGACGGAGATGAACAGCCTGAAGCAGCTGTGCTGGAAACTGTGCTCTATATGTCCAAATGTCTGTGGACGCCTCTCTAAGGAATGCATTCAGTTGATCTAAGTTGTCTTAGTTGCTCTAGGTACACACAAACACACACACACACACACACACACACACACACACACACACACACACACACACACACACACACACACACACACACACACTGTCTAGGCCCCGTAGAGATGTACTGCCAATAGGATAGGACTCTCTGGAGTAGATAAACTTGAACCTATAGGAAGGCGTGGGCTAAAGGGGTATAAAGCCCCCCCATATTGAGGTGTGGAACAGTGGAACTGTGTTCTCTGGAAAGATGATTCTCCATCCAATACTCTTGAGATGAGTTAGTTAGCTGAGGATGAGGTGGTTGGTATCCATCCAACATCCTGATGTCACAAATAATGATGTCGTTGAATGCAATGAAATCCTTACCACAATCTTCCATCATCTAACAGAAAGCCTTGCCTTGAGAGTCGAGACGGAAGCAGGAAAAACTGATTTTGGATGAGCAGATGTTCCCAAACTGAAGAGAGGGTCTTTACACTAACACACACAGTTTGGACAGTAGTCCCCTTTACGATTCACATGACTATCAATCCTGTACGTACCCAACACCGTAAGCTCCGCAATCTCGCTCTCTCGTTCGCCCATCATGTTGGTCCCCACACACACGTACTTTCCAGCGTCACTCTTCCGAGTGTTGGTGATCATCAGCTTTCCACCTCGTATCTGCGGCAAGAAGGGAAGACATTAACAAAGGAAGTACGAAGTCTAGGAGAGCAAAGTCCTACAAACAGACAAGAAGACTTTCTCATTCTGAAGAAAGTCGTTGAGATCTTGTGAGCTAGTGTGAAGAACAAAGCTTGGTTCCATATTTCTCCCGAGTGGAATGGAAAACTACAACGTTTTGTACAATTTATTTATTTAATTTTTCCTCCAATTTCTATCCCAGTGTTCCTTTTTGAAACCACCATTGTAGCCGTGAATGCGGAAGGAAGGTGCCGGCTCCCCAGCTCAGATAACAGATGCCTGTACTAGGTGTGATGTGGCACAGCCTAGAAAGAACGTGCCCGGGCCCTGAGTGGCGTAGGGGGCTAAGGCACTACCACTATGGTCCTGGGGTCGCTGGTTCGAATGCAGGTTCATGCTGCTCACCATCGGCAGCTGTGCAGGTTCATGCTGCTCACCATCGGCAGCTGAGGGTAGAAATATTGTCTTTCTCTCCCTCAGGGATGGGTAGTCAGCGCAGGCGTCTGCTGTCCATTGTGTCAGATCTGGGGATCCGGCGTTCTCCTCCGAGTGCGAGTGGGTCGCTATCGTCACTTGACTCAGAGGAAACATCGATCTCTCCCCCGTAGTGTCGAGAGCAGGGCGTGGAATGTTTATAGATATAAAGAGAGAACATGCCCAATTTTACTCTCTTGGGCTCCGGTTGCCGATGGCAAGCAGCATGACCCAGAATTCAAACCTGCGATCCTTAGATCATAATTCTAGTGAATTAGAGCCACTCTGAGCCTCCTTAATATTCATTCTAATAATGCATTCTTACAGCCAAGATGAGGAGCTTTTCAGCATAGTATGAAACTCTATATTAGAAAATGGTTTTATACATTTTATAAGACATTTTGGAGTGTTTCTATTGGTCCCTTCATAATTCAATTTGACCAGAAACAGCAAATATTGAGATTTTGGTTGGACAGCATTGACATGCATTGCAATGTGTGTGTAGGTGTGTGTGTGTGTGTGGGTGCGTGTGTGTGTGTGTGTGTGTGTGCTTATATACTCCCAAAGATCGGATTACAGGTCAAGGGACTTTTCTTTGTTCTGAGGCACTCATGAAGGCAGTGCAGGGTCCTCCTTTACCTGACACACACACACACACACACACACACACACACACACACACACACACACACACACACACACACACACACACACCTTGAAACTGATCCCTGTATTAGGGGGACCACACGGCATGAGTCAATGATGGGAAGCAAAATGTGGCAGCGGGCAGACGGCCCCCTACCTGCCTGCAGTTAAACAGGTCAACATGTGGGTTCACTTTATGGCATGCCATGTCATGTCTCATTGAGCGTGAACCAGCTTGGTCAGTGCTGAGGCTGTCTGTGCCAATGAGGAACTCACTGCAATGCCTTCTGGAATGCAGGAGCGATGGCTAAATAACCAGAAACAATGACCTAACACAACTGTTACCAATTCTGCTCCTGCGGGACCAGCGTCCAGCACACTGTAGTACCTTCTAAACCCTGCAGACGTGCTCATTTCCAGGACTACTGACCCATCTAATGAACTAAGCAGCCCTTTCTAAGTATCGTTATCCTAGTGATGAACCCTTCTGGTGGTCTTTAATGGTGTGCCTGCTTAATGAAAAGGCACATGTAGGGTCGTATGTCAGCTTGAATAATGGGAGAATTAGTAGCTTTGTGGTTTATTATCTGGACCAGTACATCATCTGCCTGCTTCTTATATAACAATAACAATGCTGCTGAACATTGCAGGCCAGGGGTTGAATCAGGGCACCACTGGGGAACTCAGCTGCATGCTGAACTGGTGGACCTGAACACCACACATGTAACGTATGTAAACCTTATCTCAGCAGTGTTACAAGTTAAGCTTAATGTTAGTGAGGTTACAATGTTTAAGAGGAGGATTAATGCAAGGTTTAGGGTTTGTGTTTCACTTAAGGTTCATGAACAATGACGGTGAATTTAAATGAGTATAATGCTGCTGTCATGGCAACCTTCTTATCTTTCCATAGAAGTCAATGTATAAAGATTTGATTCCAGGTCATTTCGGATCATTTCTATTGGTCCATTCATCAAGGCCCTGTCACACAATGTAAAGGACTCCCAGATTCACATTATGCCGCCGTGCCATGAAAAACAAGTATCTCCCAACTTTAACTTTAGAGTAACTTTACAATTGAAGGCAAATATTCTTAATTTCAAATAGAAGTTAAAGTAAAACTAGATTAGTTAAAAGTAATTTTAGAGTATTTCTATTGGTCTATTCACCCAGAACTATGTCCAGAGTGTACAGTGTAGCTACAGGAGTCAAACAATGAGGAAAACTAAAAACAGACAAAAATGGAGACACATGATTTTCATTGGACAGCAGCGATATGCAAGATTGATTAGTTATTTATTTACAGCCAATTTAAAATATAAATGGTTAAACGTTCAATAAATTACCTGCACCTAATGTGTGTCTTTAAAAAATGTTTAGATGAAGGGGGAAAAAACCCTTATCTTTCAGTGGAAGTCAAGGGAATTTTGGAGTAATTCTATTATTTCATCATGACATTTTATCATAATGTGAAGAATCCAAATGATGCTCAAAAGTGAAGAATGGAGATGCTAGATTACGCAAAATGCAAGATCGCAGGGCAGTGGCAGGGATGTGGAAGTAAGCAGGGATCTACACATTCAAATAAACAAACCAACAAACAAACAAATAAATAAATAAATGCAAAGCGATAAACAGAAACGTGTTGCAAATAATTGCAGGTAGCTCCTCCCCGGTGTCACAATATGTCTGTTATAAATCAGTTCCCATTAATAGTTTCTGCTGTTTATTAAGCATGAGTTTGACAGATGAAAATGAAACAAAAATATATGTAAAAAAAGTTCATTTTTAGCACCTTAACACTGGTATTAAATGTCTTCCTCCCTCCCAAAGTTGCGCCCGGTTTAAGGAAGCTTAGGGAGCGTAAAGAATGCACAGGAATAATCTTTGCATTTTCACATCCGGCATGAACAGCCTTTTCCCCCTCCATTCTGGTGAGGATGCCAGTGGTTACGCAGGGCACTTCATATCCGAGCCACATTAAGACGTCATGGGACATTTCTAAACCCTTCCCAACCGGACACATTCTGAATGCTGAAGCATTCCTGGGCTCTGCTGCCTCGCTGTTTAATATTAATGGTGGAAAAGAGTCTTTAAACAAAGCAGTGGGGGAGGCTGGAGGAAGCGGGGGGAGTTTATTTAAGGCACCCCACCGTGCTGGAGAGGGTTTGAAGTGTCATTATGTTACTGTTTGTTTGAACTGGGACTTGGTGGCTAAAATGGCACACAGCTTACAAAGCAGATAAGGTCAGGGAGTAGTGAGAGATGAGGAGAGACGAGGAAGAGGGGGAGGAGAGAGGGAAAGATGGAGAGGGAGATAAAGAGAAAAAGCGTGAGCAATGTGGGAAAACGAGAACATTACAGCTGGAATTTGAACCGTCGCTCCATTCATAACACATACACTGCCCTGTTTCAATCCTTATTAAGGGATTTTTAAAAAATAAATATTAAAATTTTCTCAAAGTAGAGCCGTCACACCACAGGGCTAATACAATATAATGGACACATTCGTGGTTTGGAAGAAATTCGTATTAATGTTAATTTAATAAGAGACTTTTTGGCCAGTCAAACTTCAAATCACAGCCAAATATGTGAGGGACATCCTGGTTATTACTTGATGAAAGGTCCTTTATAGCCATAAAGAAAACTTTATTTTTTTATGATAATCCATGTCACACCGCAGGACAGCGTTTTAATCACAAGGCTTCATTTACTGTGAATATTATTGTCTGGGGTTTGTTGTTAAAAGCTTATATTGGGAAATTAGATGTATATATAATATATAAATTCTATTTTTATATTTATAAAATATGTTGATTTTACAATCTTCATTTATATTACTGTCACCCCACGAGGCATTTTACCGTACAGTACAGGATAAAAAACAGCTACATAAAACATTTTATTTTGCACTACTGATGAATTTTTTTTCCCTGATTACAGTAAATTCAGATGTCCTGTTTGCCGCTCATATACACGGCAATTTTATTATAGTTTATGCAGCAGAATATTTCCCATAAAGAAAAGTCAAGATTAGTTTTGATTGTCATAGTCTAAATATGTCTAAATAATTATGACTGTAATATATATATATATATATATCCACCCATGTAATCTGTATATTTATTGCACTTTATGTTTCAGAGTATATTTATATATATATTAATGAATCATTTTTAATGGAGAAATCAAGACAAGCTGTCTGTGATCATCAGCACCATGAAAGTGGATTTGATTCAAAGAGCCTAGTTTAATATCAGAATAGCGACACCCCTAATAATGTCCTTATGGGCTGTTATCCAATCAGCTAAGTTCAGTTCAGTTGTTGTTGTTTCCAGGCTCTCAGTCATTGGTCTAATCTCTTTATTCATACGTGCGGTCATTCAGCGTTCCCGCGAATCCGTTTCATACTCAGAAAAGCATATTGTTACAATTTCTCCTGATGATTATAACACATGATTTCATCATATGCTTGTCCCTAATTGGGAAAGACAGAAAGGAGCCGTAAAAGAGTGAGAGAAGCCGGACAGATGGAGCTGGTGAGCAATGGTTAAAAGTCAGTAAGAAGTGTGTCAATTTTCAGCTTGTTGACTCGGAGCCCAGGATATGAAAACCAGGACGCGGAGCCAGCAGAGGAAACGTGATTCATGCTGAACCGTTTATTTTCAAGTAGGCTATCAAATTGATGGAGTGCAAACCCTTATACTAGTGTGTGTGTGTGTGTGTGTGTGTGTGTGTGTGTGTGTGTGTGTGTGTGTACTGATGAGTCTCTACCTTCTGGCCCAAAACAGGAGCAGCACCTTTTCAATCAGTCCAGAGAAAAGAGCTGCACCCTGACCTCCCTCTAGGAACCCTGGCGGGCACCTGCTGGTTGGGTTCTGCGCGGCGAACTGCGAGGGCACAGCTTTATCCACACGCTTTTGTCTGCTGTTATTTGTTCAAGCTGATAATGTAGAACCAGTGACGCACTGGCATGTTCACGAAATCACTCTGAGATACAGCACAAGCTCCTGAAACAATGCGCCACATCTGGCGTTAAGGGCTAGAACGGCTCCAGTGAGGCCTGTCTGCGCTTCAGTGTCAAGTTTCCAAATAATCAGTTCAACACAACGCACAACTCAAACACTGGGACATTAATAACTACAGTGCCAAACTGATTCTCAGTACCACTAACAGATGATAGGATAATGGGAAGGTACTTGTGTTCATACTGAACCGTAATGTAATGATGTATGGTCTATACAGTCATATGGAGCATGCACATCAAACTGAGGACGAGTCCTGCTCTATTGACAATGCTTTTCTACAGGGGTCTAGACGAGCTGCGTGTGCATTTGCACATCTGTATCAGCAATGGGTGCAAATTAAATGCATTTATTAGAAAGGGTGTCTACAAACATCTGGACACAGAGTGTGTATTTGGTTTTCATATGGTTAAATGACCATCCATACATCCGTCATCTGCTGCTTATCCGTCCAGAGTCCGGGTTGCAAAGAGGCCCAGACCTCCCTCTCTCCAGCCAGCTATTCCTGGAGGATTCCGAGGTTTTCCCAGGCCAGCCCAGATATATAATCTAGTCCGCAATACGGCAGATGTGGGCTGATCCCCATGTCAGCCTCGTGGAGATATTTGGCTAGTGGCCAAAGGGGAGGGTCTTGGCGTTCCGATGGTCGGCTACTGAAACTGGCTCTTGGGACAGTTTGTCACGTATCTGTCTCATCACCCTGGTCTGTCTTTGTTTTGTTTACCTTCACATGTGCTTCTGTAGCCCATGTCATGTCTCCGCCCATTCCCAGCTGTGCTTCATCTGTAACCCTGCCCCATCGTTATCGTGTCCCAGGTGTGATCAATGTCCTGTGTGTGTATGTAAGTCCCTTGTCTCAGTTAGTCCTCGTCATTCTTCTTGGTTGCCATGTTTTCTACTCATCCCTTGTCTCGTCTACTCGTATTGATGGTTAAGAACACTGGAGAAGGATGGTGTGGTGGTATTGTACTGGTTATCACAGGGGGGGGCGCTATATGACACTAGGCAGTACAAACTTTCCCATTGTACTGGTACTGGTACTGGTACTGGTACTGATCCATCCACACCTTGGTGTGCACCATTACACCCCTTTGCAATGGTCTTTTCAAGTCAGTAGAAGCCTCAGCCAACAGTCAATCCATTCGTATCAGGAAAGTGAATCTATCAAATACAGACTGACCTGCAACCCGAGTCTTTCACTAGCCTCAGCTTCAAGAGCATTTCGTAAGCAGTGTCTGGGTTGTATCAGAGCCACATACTGGACTCTCCAGTGTGAGAAGTTATGACTTCTCAAATGTCCTCAGATTTCCAACTGCACCATGCTTTCAATCACTCTTCCCTGGAGGCTTGTTTTAGCACAGGTGTGAATGCAATTTTCCATCCCGCTACAAAGACGAGCTCGATAAAACACTGCAACCTACCCGGCTCAAGCTACACCAGAGCGCATCCCACTGCGTCATCACATTTTACCAGCAGTGGAGGGTGGATGAAGGGCAGCTGTGTGTGTGTGAGATGTGAGCATCCATGTGGTTTAGTGTCCTCTTTTATCAGGCGCCATGCGAGAGCACAATAAAACAGCAAATCCCCCTCTAATGTGGGAGGGGTCTGGACAGTCAGAGCCAGCACGGCGCATTCCGGCACGCTCTCTGGTAAACCGGCTGCTTTCGACCTGCTGGAGTCTGGGCGTCATGTTGTTGTTTTTTTTTGTTCTCCAAAGTAAGCCCACCTCAGCTGTTTCTCTCATTAGGGACCCTTAGCGGTTCTGCTGAGTGAGTGTATGCTCATGCACATTCATTAAATCATAGTACACATGATGTATTATGAGGTCAATCAACTGAACGGAGCCAGCAGCAACACTGTTTCAGTGGAAGAGTGTTTGGTGTGCACAGCGGATTTGACACCTTATTGTGTCAAATTATGCCCACGCTATGTGACCAAATGTTTGTGGACACCCCTTTAACTGGATGCATTCCGCTGCTTAAGGCTGCACACACTGCTGATACAGGTGTGCAAAGGCACCCACAGCTTGTATAGTCCCTGTAGAGACTGTCAATAGAATAGGACTCTCTGGAGCAGATACATATGAACCTACTGGCACCATGCTTACTGGACTGTGTTCTCTCCATCTAATACTTTTGGGACGTGTTGGGATGTGGTGGGGATGTGCTGGGGATGTGGTGGGGTGGTGATCTTGCCACTGAATGCAAACAAATCTTCACAGTTCCAAAATCTAGAGACAGTTACTCCAACAAAAATGCAGGATACTCTCAATCTCAGAAGACACAATGAAGGATCTGATGTCCCACATAAATGCATACTTTTCTTATATAAATACAATAATAAAGTGTCACGTTTGTTCAAACTCACTATATGGAGAAAAGGGACACGTGCTCATTCATAAATTCACCGAATAGTAGAGCTTTAGTAAAGATATATGCTGTGTTTGATGTTACGCTGAAACATCCTGAGGCCTTCTTCATTATTCCATCCACTTTGTGCAAGGTAGCCGTGCCACGATGCTACCACCACCAAGCTTAACAGTTGGTAGAGTGGTGGAATACTTCACTTTAACTCTTCACGTCCTTGTTTCGCTTGCCCACAAAATATTTCCTGCTGTGACTGGTGTGTACTTTCTATTCTACTGTGCACAAGAGAGACAAGTCTCTAAATAACGGCAGCTAAATATCACTGATTCATCAGGAAGATAAATTTGAATTGGAGATTATTTACTGTCGCCTACAAGGGTTTAATAATATAACCGAGGCAGTACCAGCACACACTACCAGTGCGTGCCCTCACACCCACACACACAGAGCCCAATCAGGCCGATCTAAAGTCATTTAAAGATGTGCAAATTGTACCTAAATTCCAACATCCAGCTCCTTTGGGAATGCTGAGCTTCCTCTAAATCCACTTTTGTCAGCCACAAAGGGCTGTTTCGGAATCTTCCCTTATACTGCCAGCAGCCTGATTAAAGATAACAACCCCCAAAGCAGCTCTTCCTTAATCCCCTATAAATAAATGAAAGGAACTATACATCTTGTCAGGGCCGTGCTGAACTCACCAAGGTCTCTCTCTCTCGCTCTCTCGCGCTCTGTTTTAATAAAGAAGGAGCTGTGATTGATTCCATGACTCCGTTCCTCACACACTTAATTAAAACAAACTAATTGGTGGCCCGAGTTCAGAACGACTGTATTTAATCAGGAAAGCAACTTTTCAGTTGGTGAGGCCGACTTCTCTTCCCCTGCGTTCCTGCACAGCGCTGAATGTGACCCATTCATTCTTCAGGACAGGGTCTTCCAGACTAATGCAGCACTTAAAGACTCAGGAACTCAGGACCACCAGTCAGTGTTCTGATTGAGTAATGGCTCGAGACTAAATGTTCCACATCTGGTCACTGAAAGGGCTACTCTGATTTGCAGTCCTGGACCTGCAATTTTCACAGTTTCACAGGATTATCTGGACACAGAAAGATTCACCAGTGTTTATCTGGAAACCAGAGCCTGGAGGCCTAATTTACTATGGCCTGTATGGAGTGTGTCATTAATTCTGCTTGTGGTGAGAAAGTTAACATTTCACAGTGTTATCTTTGTGAAAACAGAGTGAAATGGGAAAACTCGGCCAGACTTTTATGAATTGTAACCGTTAGCTTCATATGAGAATTGAGGTACACGCATACCGTATAACACTGTAGCACCAGCTGTTTCACCTTTTCATTGTCTGGAAGGCAGCTGTGCTTTTCCGAGTGAACTCATATTCACTGCATGATATTAGAATAAATACACATTAAACTGTTTTAGAAAACGAATGACATTTTTTTTGGTTTTTCCAAAAAAGTTACGCAATTTTAAAATTAGAA
The DNA here is from genome assembly GCA_034509495.1 of Acestrorhynchus altus. Classification (NCBI taxonomy): domain Eukaryota; kingdom Metazoa; phylum Chordata; class Actinopteri; order Characiformes; family Acestrorhynchidae; genus Acestrorhynchus; species Acestrorhynchus altus. Next base: position 7,585,496 of record CM067517.1, read on the forward strand.
TTTTAGTTTGGGAAACTAAAGTGACCACTGAACGAATAACAGTTGTTGTGTTAATGTTTGGATTGTTTTTATTGGATAAATATATCAAAATAAAATGAAATGATGTGAGCATTAACACAAAAAAAGGTTCAAAATATCACCCCATTGCACCTATTTTATAAGGTTCTTAACGGTTTTGAGATATTGAGCCTTGAAAATCCTTAAAAACGAAATCCGACTGCCCTCATTTCTAAAGCCAGTGTCTTCTCAAGCACTCCAACATCTCACTATCCTCAAACAACTAGCTCATCCGAGTTACGTCTTTCTCAGGGACCCTACGCGACACTGCACAAACACACAGCGTGGATTTTGGCTCACCGTTATGCGCTCGTCTCTGTCGTCTACATTGACGCCGTCTTTCTTCCAGGAGATGGTGGGCTCTGGATGGCCACGAGGGGGTTGGCACTCCATCACTGCTGGCTCTCCTGCTGCTACCATCACATCGCTGGGGTTCTGCCTGAACTCATCACGGAGAACTGTGAACAGACAAACAGACCAGCATGCACTTCAGAGACTGCTTCATGCTTCAAATCAGGGCTCTTTATTCCCACACTTCAGTTCTTTGGAGAGCTTACACAGCGCTGCAGATCTGAAACAGAGCTTCCTGGCTCGGGAACACGGAGAACGGGAATTCTAGCGAAAATGATCCACACAATTTGCAGTTCTGAAGATCAGCACCCGGCCTGCAAATCCATCTAAACTGGAGCTTCTCTGGTGCACAACCAGGGATAATTTGTGTCCTTCTAAACGGAGCGTTTGCCAGGTTTAGGAGCCTTATTTAAGCCAGTCTATGTGAACGAATGTCTTACACACACACCTTCATAAACACAACCTACTCTTCTTTCTGCCCGAGTTGTTTTTATGCAACTCGGGGCTCCACGGAAAGTGCAGCGCTAGCGTTTCTCCACTCCATTGAGATGAGAGAGCGTTTTTGGAAAGTGGAGCAGTGGGTTCTGACTGAGGCAGCAGGTACAGAGCATGATGTGTAGTTGCATTAACATGCAGTCATCTTTACAAGCAGAAGAAAAACAAAACAATGGATCCCCCTGTTTGCAGGGTCTTCAGCGTTTACTGTTCGACTTTTCCTCTCACGCCCCTGGTCCTGCTCCCGTCTCCTCCACCATCCTCTGTCTCAGATCAAAGAGAAACGTTCTCTAAGTAACCTGAACTCCTGACTGCCTGCAAATTCCTTCAAGCCTTTAAGCACTTAATTGGCCATAAGATCCCACTTTCTGCTCCTTGCAACAGCTCTCCCACCACTACTTTAAGCCGAAAAACTGTAACACCATCCAAACCCCGGGAAAAGGAAGAGTGTTTGGGGATTGTAGGGAGAACAACCTATCCAGGCTCTCTCTTTATTTCCACGTCTTATCCTTACTTGACACTGTAACTTGCTCTGTAAATCAGCGATGTTTGTAGAAGTCTTTGTAGGAGACCAGCTGACACTCTCGAACAGCTGAGATGGTAATATAAAGAAGCCTATCCCCTCTAGATTCTATGAGATAGAGCTCTATTCACAAAGTTCAGAGCATGTGGGGCATGCAAGAAGGTTCTGAGACAAGGAAGGGGAACTGATCAGGACAATGCATGGATTGAAAGAGAAGAAGAGGAGATGGTTGGTGCAAGAAGGTGAGTGGTTGAGAGTTATGAGGAGAGTAATGGTGGAGAGGCAGGGCTAGAGCATGGTCCTTCTCCCAAATTTGAGTTATCTCATAATGCCAGTTATAGGGCACAGAATTCCACAAGGTAGGGAACGATTCCGGACCTTTTCATGCATGCGAGATCATTCCTTTGCAAATTGCGTATGAATGTTGGTCTTCCTCAGAGAAGAATAAACCAAACAATGCAACAAATTATGGGTTTCCCGTGTCCACTAGGGTACATTGTTGCTACACCACTTGTTGTGGTACACGGTGGGATTGTTATAATGCCTTGAAAGTTTCTAGAAACCACAAAAAAGTGGCAGAACCCTAAAGTACTGCACAATATGACCACAGATCTGACCCATAAGGACTCAGCCAGCAGTAACTTTTTCATCAGTGTGTTCTACAGTCGCTCTTCTAAGAGAACAGAGAACAGACCAGATTGGCAAGCATCGCACTGGGCCTTCAATACCCATGACCCTGTTGTCGGTTTACCGGATGTCCTTCTTTTGAGCACTTTTTGACGGTACTGACCACTGCATACTCAAAACAGATTCTTAAGCTTGGTCATTTTTCCTTCTAGCACATCCATTTCAGCTATAGTTCTACCAGGAGACTTGAAGGCCACACCCCCTACCTCAACCAACAACCTGATCCCCACCTGTCCTCTTTTGCTTCTTCTTTTTGTTGATTGAATGTTTTGTTTTCCCCCTACTTCCTCACCACCTCCAACAGTTTGGTCCCATTGGTCTCCCAGGGGGTCGGCTCTGCCCCTGCTTTCCATACTTGGCAGGATCTAAGAGTTAACAGATGTTACAGACCTGGACTGATGGTGCAGCTAAGGCAACCCAGACATCAATGAATGTCTGGCCCAAATGTGGCCCACATCTGAGTCGTAAGTGCCAAAAGTGGCCCTGATTTGGCCCAAATGTGTAAAGACTGGGTCTAATTTGGGCCTAATGGTAAGATCTTGGTCCAGAATAACTTTGCATGGCTGTCTAGAGTGACGGTTCTCTTGCTCATTAATATGTAGTTCTCACCCCTTGAATGACGCCGTAGTCATTTTGTTCACCTCACTTCACATCCGGGGTCTTAAAGTAATGGCCGATAAGCTCATCTCGTCATAATCTCATCTAATCTTCTTACAGCACTTTCCGAATTATCTGCATTGTGTAAAATATGATATTCCTATTTTGAGATAGGAAATGAAAGCATTTCACAACAGACTAGTGCTGCAGTGTCTGGAAGCACTAAATATGGATATGAAGCAACATTTGCACAGGTATTCTACATTTCACACTACACAGGGGATTGTGGGAAGGATGTAACAGGGTTGTATGAAGGGCCTTGCCTCTGAGTCTCACTTTAACGCTGGGGCGTGAAGGTGCTTTTGATGCGTATGCTCTGTATGTTCTCTATATGTGTGTATGTGTCTGTTTGTACAAACGTTGACACACAGTAGAACAGCGCACCACGTCTCCAGAGTTGCTGGTCAACGTGAGGAGAGATTGCAGTGTCTGGGATAATGTAGAAATTCCATAATATGGGTATCAACACTGATTTTCTGAATCGATTAGATTCTGATTCACGTTTCAATTTCGATTCGATTCCTGATTCAATTCAATATTCACGCACATTTCACCAACAAAATGAGTCAAACGGATCGTCCTCGGATCAAATCAACTAAAAACGACGCTGTCCTGCCTCACTGGATTTCTCCAGAAGGAGGCGCTGTTGTGTGGTGCAGCTCAGGCTTCAAACTCAGTGTGAAAACAACCCTTACAGAAGTAAAATGGGTGTTTTAGCACATTTACTCACCGTGTAATGACCCAGTAAGAGCTGCTGACCCCTGCTGCTGTCATATGAACATGCATGTACCTAGTTGTTGTGTCTCTGTCAACAATGTGAAAACTTAGTCTGGGGATGTGTTTACTAGTGTCAGGTCTCCTATCATCGATCGGTCCAAACATCTGTCACTTCAGGGTCTTGTTCCATTCCACTCTCCCCCTTCGCCAATCAAATAGAGAACATTCCAAGGAATTCCCAAGAAATTCCTAATTTACTCAAAATGGAAACAAGGAGAAGGCGTTATTCCCAAGTGCCTGAAATTGTGCAAATTTCAGGACTGGTCAATGATGTTGCTTTCCTGCTGGTGGGAGTGCCGACTGCAGAGCGTTACAGATCGATATTGGATCATTCATAAGAGGAAATAAAATCACCCCTAATGCACATTGTGATCATTTTGACCACATTCCTCAAATTATAGAGCAAATTTGACCTATTACACATATGTGACCTTATGTCCTGATATGACATAAAAACAAAGCTGTGTATGTGTGTTGTCTCAAGCTGTGGCCTGGCATATGTCTACAGAGCAGGATGGCAGAGAGCAATGAGGTGGTTATAAGCTCTGTGTGTGCTCACAGCGGGGTCTCTCTGCCTCCTCCAGCTCTTATTAAAACAGCATTCCTCCACCCCACCTCTCTCCAGGAATGAAGGATCACTGAGGGCTGAGGGGAGAGAGAGAGAGAGAGAGAGAGAGAGAGAGAGATGGCTTAAAGAGCTTCCAAGCCTATTAATAGCTTGACAAGCAATAGTTTGTTGTTGTTGGTATATGGACAGTGTGTGTGTGCGTGTGTGTGTGTGTGTGTGTGTGTGTGTGTGTGTGGGTGCTCCTCCTAATATCTTAATTAATCTCATTTAGCTTTACATCTGGTTTTCCCTTCTTCTTCCCTGAATAAGAGGCAAGAAGGGAATAAGAAGGAACTGCCAGGTTTAATGATCGTGATGTGTCATCGTGATGTATCCTCCTACAGTCCACTCCACTCATCTTATCTGCTAAAGGAACCTATAGATGAGCAGATTCTCACAGATCCACAGAAAGGCAAAAAGGACACCAGCCCATGATGCTTTCGAGCGCCAGCATCAGATAAGCATCAGCTCTTCCAACAACTTCCCTGCTACTTCTTCGGTGAAATTGAAAACAGATGCAGAAATGTCAAATTAAAATGAGATTCGTTTTGCCGTGCCTCCGACATTAATGAAAATGAAGACGGAATACCACACACAGACCCAGGCGGCTCGATCAAATGAGGTCTGTTCAGCGGAAATGAAAAGATTTCACTAAGCATCCACAGAAGTCTCCTAGAGTATTCCTCTGGAGTCATTGGGGAACTGCGGATTTGCTCCGAAAGCACATCAAAACCCGAGGCTGGCGCGTGCACAAGTGTCCTTTTCCTTAGGACAGCACTCACCCTTGGGAAGGGTACGAAAGATACACTGTATGGGCAAAAGTATTGGGACACCCCATCAAGGGTATTAGGACGAGTATTTTGCAGCTTTTGTTGGAGGAACTCTGAGGTCAGGATGTTGGATGATCACTAGCCCACCTTATCTCCAACTCCACAACTCATCCCAGAAGTACTGAATGGAGCACCATCATTCCAGAGAACACAGTCCCACTGCTCCGCACCTCAATGTTGGGGGGCTTTACACACCTCTAGCCTTGGCATCAGGCATGGTGCCAATAGTTCATGTTCATCTGCTCCAGAGAGTCCTATTGTACTGGCAGTAGGTCTGTGTCAGGATTGTGTGCAACATTAGAAGGGGTGTCCACAAACATTTGTACATAAAGTGTATGTCACTCTGAAGAACATGTTATGGCCTCATCATGACCACGTTGCAGTCACAGCATGTATCTGCTTAGATGATCCCATTAAACCAATAAAGAAACTGGTGCTCTGGTCTTCAGTTCATTAAGATGGCGCCTTACTTGCTGACTTTCAGAATGCCTTTTGCTCCAGTCAAGGATTTCCATGTTCTGGTAAGTACCAGTGTCATTGGCCAAATATGCAAAGTCACGAGTAAGGTCAGAGTAGTGGGATAACTAGAGTACAATGGCAGTTGTGGAGAAAGAATTAATCAAGAACAATGACTGTAAAACTACAAACGCAATCGATCCCAGATGTGAACCCTGCTGCACTCAGCATTTTAGCTGAACTTTCTGTCCAGATTCTCTTGGACTGCTGTCCACACAGAGTCTACTAAGCATAATAGGGTGAAGAGGGAGCTCTTTTGGTTTCGCTTCTCGCTCAACATTGATAATCGAGACTGACGTAACAGCGATTCAGCTCTCAATCAAAGCACGAGCCCTGGATTTTTCAATCCAGGTCATGGAGCACACACTTAGAAATGAGGGTCCTTCAGGGGTTCTAAAGTGAAGAAAATGATTCTGTACAGAACCATGAACACTCAAAGAACCCTTTGCATGAATAAATGATTCTTTGCCTGGTACAAGTCATCTTTGGATTGATGGGGAATGCAGTGTAGGGGGTTCTCTATAAAACTATCTTAAAATGGGTTCTATATGGCACCAAACATTATCCCTTCTTGACTTTGAAACAAACCTGGTGCTATATAGAACCCTTTTCAAAAGGTTCCATTTATAACACTATAGAACCCTTCCATTATGCAAAGAATACTTTATTCATGCAAAGTGTTCTTTGATTGCTCATGGTTCTATATAGAACCATAGTATAGAACCACTCTATACTATGATACACTGTTAGAACCAGGGGGCCGAGCTTCCCAGACCCAACTAATCAACTCATTAAAAAGTCCATATTAAGTTAAAGTGTCAAAGTGTCAAACCAGAGGAATCAGAAAAATGTGAAGGGCAGTGGGCCTCCGGGACCCGGGTTGGAGACCACTGCCACTAGTTTATTGGCTCTGTGAAATACTACACGTTGTGTTTCTGTGTATGTGTATCAGCGTCCTTCAGGCTAAAAAACATAGAGTTCTGCATCAATACACCCCCACTACTCACCTCTAAACACAACCAAGGGTGGTCTTCCTTCTCTCCACCCTTCCTCCCTCCTTCTCACCTCCCTTACTCCTTCCCAACCGCACTCCATCATCACTAACTACTCCCAATCACTCTGCTCGGTGGGAATCCACTGGGACTCCCCTGCCATATCTTTCGATTGTTAAAGTACAGAGGGCTCAAGATATGAGCTACCTGCCCAAGAGTCTGCAGGGTGGATCAATATCCTCCACTCATTAGCAGCAGAGAGTGAGGGGAGAGAGGTGAGCCTAGATAAACCCAGGGGTGGGCTTGCAGGCCACCGGACAGCAAGAAGCTTGGATGTAAACCAACACTGCCTACAGTCATGTACTTGGAGGCTAACACCTGCTGCGCTCTCTCTCTCTCTCTCTCTCTCTCTCTCTCTCTCTCTCTCTCTCTTCTCTCTCTCTCTCTCTCTCTCTTCTCTCTCTCTCTCTCTCTTCTTCCTCACCCTCTCTGATCCCATTTTCTGGTGAGCTCACACACACCACATCAAAGGGAGGCCTCAAGCCATGCTGGGTAAACCTGGCCTCTCCCTTCACTGGACAGACTAAGGTCAAGCCGGCATCAGGGCTGCAAAGCTGCAGGTATATGTGTGTAAGAGTGTGTGACTATTGCAGGACAGAAAGTATAGCATGATCTCAGAGGTGAAGACCAAAGAACTAAAGAGGGGCAAGGGTCTCTGCCTGGGCCAATTTGATCATTTTATCTTCTCTCAGCCCAAGGCTCTCATGTGTGTGTGTGTGTGTGTGTGTGTGTGTGTGTGTGTGTGTGTGTGTGTGTGTGTGTGTGTTCATAGACTGGACTTACTGGCATCTGGACCTGGTGTAAACATTCAGTCCTACTGAGAGAAACTCAAGGAAACAGCAGCCATTGACCACAGGGCAGTGAGCATACATGCCCGAAGTGGTGGGCAGCCCTATCCATTGGCAGCAGCTGAGACACAGGAATTGAACTGGCAACCTTCCAGGCATAAGGCTGGTTCCTTAACCACCAAGCACCATGGCAATCCTCAACTGGGAATTGTGATTAGGAAGTGGGACCTTGCAACCCTCTAAAGCAAAGTGTAGCATCTAACTCTGAATGTTCTCAAACGCTGCAATCAGAGATTAATGGCTTGTTCAGACCTAAATATTCACACATACCAAGCCCCAAACGCAGGAACCAAACCACCAATAACATTAATGACGGCCTTTAAAGGCTGCATGTCTTTGCTTTTATTGCTCGTAAACTCTGGATTAAACGTAAATAACTATATAAATGCCATCTTCTAGGTATGCGACTAGCACCATCTTCACTACTACTTCCTATAAATGACAGATTGTTTAAGTGAAACACATTGGCAAATTACAGATCGCAGCTTTAACTGAAGCAGGCCGACATTTGGAGAGCACTGAGAAGCTGAGCTCCTCAGATGTACAGCATGAACCCATCACAAACACGGGCTCCTCCTGTGAGCTCATTCGGAAAAGCCTCTGGAGTGGTGAGAACCGTAGTGTTCATGATCAAACACGGCTACGAATCCAATTATTATCCAACGTCTCCATCCTAAAACCCCACCACCACAGAGAGACACCTGCTTTAAACACTGAAACAGATGGAGGGGCTAGTTGTCACAGTTGATAAGTCTGGTCAACTGATGCAAACATGAGTAATGTTGACTTTGACTGGGTTCTGCTTACACTTGTCACAAAAATGCATTCCCAGTGTGACTGTCTGTGCGGTCAGGACCCCGCTATGACCACCAAGGGCAGCTGTTATTTGGGAGGGGTCATTCTCAGCACTGCAGTGACACTGACATGGTGGTGTGTGTTGTGTGTGTTGTGCTGGTACGAGTGGATCAGAAACAGCGTGCTGCTGGAGTGTTTAAACACTGTGTCCACTCACTGTCCACTCGACTAGAGACCTTACCGCATAGGATGCTGCTGGCTGAAATGATTGCACGGTGGACTGTTCTGAGGCCAGCAGTGACACGGAGGGTTTAAGACACCAGCAGCACTGCTGTACGGAATTACTTATAACAGTGCGACACATTAATTGGCCACACCACCATGTCAATGTCGTCTAGTGTTGAGAATGACCCTCACCCACTTAAAACGTGCTCTCTGGTAGTCTGACCACTGAAGATCAGGGTGAAAGGAGGTTAAGAAAGTAAGCAGAGAAACAGATGAACTTCAGCCTGTAATTATAGGACTACAAAGAGCTCCTGTGTGGTAAGAGGAGCTGACGACTTCAAAAATTTAAGGACTTCAGGGGAAATCTTGAGGAACATCTGCCCAAATGCTGTCAAAAATCACAAATCCATGAGTTACGCAACATGAGAACATGACCAGAAGCATCAACATCAACCTGAATCTGTTAACTACATAAAAAGCCTGCTCTCTCTCTCTCTCTCTCTCTCTCTCTGTCTCTCTATTCTCTCGCCCTCTCCGCTCCTTCACGCATCTGTTAGCCCTGGAGCGAGTCTGGTGAAATCAACAGCAGGTAAGCATGATCTACTGCCAAACTCCTTTGTTTGCTGGCACAAAGACAAGCCCTCCTCAACTATTCAATTATCCAATCCTGTGCTTTTCTCTGGCGGCAGATCTGTGAAATGATAGGCAGCCTATTAGTTATGAAGCAGCAGGTTGGCTGTGACTTGTGGTGCCCACTGCCCAGTTTGAATGTGCTTTCAGCCCAGCCACCAAAGACAGAGACGGGCGTGATGGCATCTAGATATGACCACACTGTACTAATAACTCTCAGTGTTCCTGGTCCGTCTAGACTCATAGACATTACGGTGTAAACAGCAAGTTTAAAGTAAACACAGTGTAAATCAATGGGACTTTCTAAATGAGGCTGTGATGGAGGTTAAAAGAACAGGTTTGGGAGCTGATCTTCTCTGTGAACTCCAGACACTGTATGGATTAGTTAGATTAGATTAGATAACCTAGAATTAACAAACTGGGCTTAATGGTAGCTGACAAAATGTGTTGTTTTTCTGAAATCAAGGGTATAAGAGTTTGAAGTAACTGCCTCCACTGTCCAGGGCAGGCTTTCAACAAGAGTTTGGAGTGATGCTATGAGGATTTGATTGCATTTAGCAACAAGAACATTATCAAAGCCAGAAAGCTGGACGATTACCACCACACCACATAAACAGTTCACCCACAAGGTTTTGGATGGGGCACCATCATTTCCATCAGTTCCACAGTTTGGTTTTAGCCACTGCTTGGCATTAAGCATGATGCCAATAGGTTCATGTGTTTATCTTTTTCTATTGGCAGCACTTCTCTACAGGGATTAGATGAGCTGTGTGTGTGCATTTGCACATCAGTGTCAGCAAGGAGTGCAACTTCAAGCCGCATTAGACGGGCTGTCCACAACTATCTGGAGCAGAGATGTCTCAAACTCTGTAGATCGCCGACCGCATGTTAACAGCAACGTGAGCACATGGAGAAGGAGCCTAACTCCTCTTCAGAATTAATTACGTGGAAAGCTGTAAATCACCAAGCCCAGTAGGGGAGGAATTGAGAGGAAACAGCACCTGACAGCTATTCCAGAGGCAGGGGCAGACAGAAAGCTCATTCACCCAGCCGCCGAGTGCATTAAAAGAGCCATAACTCTGGAGTACAAGGAGTTGAGAACGCATGTGTAGGTGGGTGAAAACGGGAGAAGGAGGTGGATAGTAACTTATAACTATTTGGGATGTTCAGCGTGACTCATTCTTTCAGAGTGGGAGGGAGGGAGGAGAACATCTCGAGGAATGTTATCTCTTCAGGTGAAGATTATGGACTTCGGAAGCGAAGAGAAGGATGCGTGGAGGAAAGTCGTTTCGGATGAGCGCTTGGGCACAAGAGGAGGATTAGGGAAGTGTTTGAACTGAGGGAACAACGCAGGGACATACAAGTCATACTGGCTTCATTAATGCCCGCTGCATGTGGCTCTGATGCTTGTGATGTTTGTTCTGAAGGGTGCTGCGGGGAGTTCACTTGAAATGACATGAAGTAATAAGGGGGTTGTGGAGGAGGAGAGTAAGCACATTCATGGAACTCGAAGAAACTATGCTGCACCACCCAAACGAAATAAATTGGGTGGCTGGTGAGCTGTTTTGAGTGGGAGGCTCAGCGGGTTTCCGTCACAGTGGCGCAGAGTGCAGTCGAGCGTTTGACAAGTCCTCGTGTACCTGCTCGGCCAAACTGCAGCTGTCAAGGGGAGCTGAGTGATTGCTCGAACTAGCTGATCGCACAGATCCAAACAAGCCTCGTGTGCGTGGAATACGGTGCAGCGTGGCAAGACAAGTTGAAACACTGAACAGACCGGGGACTTCCATAAGTGCGATGATGAAAGGCACTGCAGAACCCCACTCCAGAAAAATCAAGCATTCTACTCCTGTTAAAACCCCAGCAGACGTGAGCGCGCCAGACCCCTCCGCAGTGCCGAGTGAGCTGACCTGCACAGCCTGTCAGGACGGGCATTCCCCCTGCAGGCAGATGGACAGGCAGGGCCTACAAACCCAGCTCTGCCTCCATCTCTCCACACCATATTAACTTTGCTAGTTGCCCACATGTTTCTCAATCGTCTCCTGGAGTTCACTTAACACACATTGTTTGTGGTTCTAGCTAACAGAAACGGTCAAGATCTGTTCACACGCAATTTTGAAAGACGACCACATTATAGATGATTCACGATCCATAACAATCCACATATTATCACATAATGTTGTGATAAACCTTCATTCTTCATTTTATCACCTCCTCTTATAGTTCTGTGATTACAGACTGTAGTCCGCCTGTTTCTCTGCATACACTGTGGCACTCCTTTCCACCCTGACCTCTCAATGGTCAGGATCTCACAGACCACCACAGAGCAGGTATTATGTGGGTGGTGGTCATTCTCAGCACTGCAGTCACACTGACATGGTGGTGGTGTGTTAGTGTGTGTTGTGGTGCCGGTACGAGGGATCAGACACACAGCAGTGCTGTTGGAGTGTAAACACTGTGTCCACTCACTGTCCACTCTATTAGACACTCCTACCTTGTTGGTCCACCTTGCAGATGTAGTCAGAGACAGAAGCTCATCTGAATCTGGCGTAGTTTGCGCTGGTCATCCTAGTCTCTTCATCAGGCGCAACAGACGCTGCCCACGGGACCTCGGCTGCGTGTACTGTTCTAGTATGTAAACAGATCTGCTCTGATTGGCTACTCTGTACTGTGTCTCTAACAAAGCGGCACAACTGCGTGTAGGTGGCAGCTGTTTCATATAATGAATTGCAAAATACTTCTTGTTTTGTCCTTTAGTGTGACATAATGTCCTGGGAAAGGACAACAGTGAAAAATGTTCTAAACGTGGGGGATAATAGAGTGTTATCTACAATTGTATATCAAATCAGTAACAGTCAGATAAATATCATTTAAGATTTTTTTTCTATGTCACACCGTCACACTGGTCGTTCTGATCGTTGTCCTCGATGTGCCTCGTTTTAAAATCAGTCCATCTATAAACAGAACCTCCATTCACACCTGCCACAAAGGGTCCTGGGTGATCTGCCTACAAATGGCCTTCCAGAGTACAGGTGTCAAGGGAGGCATTGTATCTCTGTAATCCAATCACACACACACACACACACACACACACACACACACACACACACACACACACACACACACACACACACACACACACACACACTGACACACACTCACACACACTCAGAGGTGGCAGGAGAGGCTACAAACCACTTATTTCTTGTTGTGCAAGGAATCTTGGTGCTTTAACAATGTTTATGAAGTAACAGCCCCTGTGACATTGGCTCTATAAGCTCTGAGGATCTCTCCGTGACATGCTCTGAAAACTAAACACGAGCACAAAGCTAATCTGCCAGACATAGGACGAGAACAGGTTGACGGCAATGGGTTCCCAATCAATCAGCTCGTTTCTCAGTGAACGGAGCAAGAAAGCATAAGCCCTGCATCGAGAGCCATCCAGCTGAGATCACCAGCTGAGACACCCAGTCTCACACACTTACAAATCCTCACTTTAGACGAACCACACAGCAGAGGGAGCAGGGAAATAAAGAGTCAAATTCATTCTGCTGGACAAACATCTGGGAGAATTATCTGCACACGGTTTCTACCAGCCCTGGAATACATATATATATGGCTAGTGGATCTATCGAGTCCCCAGAGGCCTCTTGGCAGGCAGCTCTGAGATCAGCTAAACGCAGCACAGATTCTGGATAAATCTCCCCTAATCATGTTGGGAAAATAAAGAAAGGTTCTTGTACAGTTTTGGGAGACACAGGAGAGTCTCTACTGCATGGCTCCAGCGGTATGTGTACAATGGATACAATGGTTTTATAAATGGATGTCTTACTGTGGATGGGGTGTGGCTGCCCCAGGCTAAAGGCTCGACAAGGACTTAACCTCTGCTACATGACATCCAGGCAAATAAAGATGACCCTGTTTCTGAACATTGCTCTTTATGGTTCCACGCAGAAGCTGGCCTTACAGCAGCAGCATTAATGTATTCCATTGGTCCATTGTTGGAAACAGGAAGGTTGCATTAAAGTTGTCAGCTATCACCACAGCTAGTTGACCATAATCTATAGAGCACACCCCGCAAGCCAAGCCACCAAAGATTATGGAAAGTGACTCCATATTTGATCTCGCTTCTCTCTGCAGGAACCTCCAGAACTAATGAGCATCAGATGTTCATCTGGGATGCAGTTAATAACGTACAGAAGGCCTGGTGATAAGCAGCCTGACACACTGTCTATGTCCTGTGGTTCTATTGCCATAATGAAGCACTTCTTTCATTCTGGTCTGCAGGAGTCTTCTTGAACGCCTTACACGCTGGCCTTGCTCTGCTACACCAACCTGCAGCGTCTGTAATGTAGGGACCTTATTAAAACAATCTTTACACCACATTCTGGCTTCTGACACACGTACACACACACACACACACACACACACACACACACACACACACACACACACACACACACACACAGTGCAGTGTCTCGCAGCTGTGCAGATACAGTGCAGGCTTTAGATAAAGACTAGCCAAGAAGATCAAGAGAAGTACACAAAGAAGAACAATGGGAGAAGAAGCAGAAGGAAAACAAGAGGAAGGAGAAAAAAAAATACATAAAAGACTAAATACTAATAAAAACATGACAATGGTATGGTGTCTTTTAGGGCATAGGATGTCCTAACGTAAGCGTTGTCTAATGTTGGAGTCTACAAACATTTGGCTGAATGGTAGAATGCAAACTTCTGGCTACGATTTGTGCTCAGACTTTGGTTGGTCCAAAAGCTCATCCAGACAGACAGCAGTGGAAACCAGTGGAGAGACAGGGGGCTGTATGCATTCTCTGAGTTTAGAAGAAGAAGCAAGAAGAAGAAGAAGAAGAAGAAGAAGAAGAAGAAGAAGAAGAAGAAGAAGAAGTATTAAAGAAGAAGCAGAAGAAGAAGAAGAAGAAGAAGAAGAAGAAGAAGAAGAAGAAGAAGAAGAAGAAGAAGAAGAAGAAGAAAAGGAATGAAGAAAATAAAGGAGGTGAGGACAAAGAATGAGAAGAGGGTTAAACATCAACAATTACAAGGACCACAAGATCCTTGAGGAACATATGAAGGTTCTTCAGTTTTCTTCAGTAAAAGCACTATAGCTTTGAAGTTCCTTTGAGCATTACTAAGAGGTTCCTCAATTTGAAGAACCTCCAAAGTTCTCAATGATCGTGTACTTCCAACAGTCTAGAACTGCTTTATAAACAGGATCCTGGTATAATGAACTCCAGTTTGTTGTGTTAATGGCCTTCAGGGTCTTGTTCAGAATTACTCAACAGGCCACGGCTGTCTTTTATATTATCTTTAATTAACAGCATAAATACTTCACTCCCTTGGGCGGACAACCTACCTCAACTACTTCTTTATCCGCATCTTCCATGGACATCTTTGGAGGGATGTGGGTCCAGCTGAAGAGGGCGAGATGTTATGGATTTTGGGAATGCTGCATGCACAGGAAACATAATCCGGCCTGTTTTAGTGTTTGAAACCGCCAAGGGGGTGCAGACAGGAGGAGGAAGAGGAAGAACATTGGGGGGGGATGGAGTGAGAGAGACGGGGAAAGGAGAAAGCTCAGCAACAGAACATCTTTCAGCCTTCTTCAAGAGGCCACTCTATTTCACTACACCATCTCACTCCGATCTCTTTACCAGGCAGGAGAGAAAGGGGGTGGTGGGAAAGAGCCAGAAACCAAGGGAAGCTGATTGAAAAAAATGATAATGACCACACACACAAATGTGATCTTCATTGAGGATGATGCAAAGGTCAGCTCAGTGCAGGAGTCCTTTCCGGAGAACTTCAAATAACTGTCCTCAACTGTCCAAAATCACAGTCTCCCAGACTGCTGCAAAGCAATTCCCAAGACCCGTAGCCACCCCTCTGGCAGAACAGATGACCAAGGAGACGCAAAAATACAGAGAGAGGAGATAATAGGAGGGCAAAGAGGGAGAATGAGAGGGCGAGGAATGTTAAAGAGGCTGAAAGAGAGCGAATGAGAAGGGCCTACAAACGTGCAGCAGATCCAGAGGGGCACATCCTCTGATCACAGTGCAGCCGTGGCCCCAATGGCTTCCCACATACACTAACCTCCTGCCAGATGGGCCTGGAGAAGATGAAACGATGCTCAGCAGTGCTTATCTTTGAGGAGGATCTGCTCCACAGCCACAGAGTACCACACAGCACAGCAGATGAGCTTTACAACAGAAAGACTAGACTAACTGTAGCGCTGTGGACGCAATGCTGAACATATGAGAGAGAGAGAGAGAGAGAGAGAGAGAGTGAACGAGACAGGGAGTGAGAGAGTGAGAGAGTGAGAGAGAGAGTGTGAAAGAGAGAGAGAGTGAGTGAGAGTGAGCAGAGGAGCGAGAGAGGAGAAAGAGTGAGAGAATGAGGAGAGAGAGAGTGAGAGAGAGAGAGTAAGAGGATGAGAGAGAGAGGTGAGAGAGAGAGAGTAGAGTGTGAGAGAGAGGAGAGAGAGAGAGGAGAGAGAGAGTGGAAAGATAGAGAGTGAGAGAGGAGGAGTGAGGAGAGAGAGTGAGGGGAGAGAGTGAGGAGAGGAGGTGTAAAAGAGAGAGAGAGAGAGGAGAGGAGTGAGAGAGAGGAGAGACAGAGAGGAGGAGAGGTGGAGAGAGAGAGAGTGGGAGAGAGAGAACATTCTAAGCCAAACATTCAAACACTGTAAAACTGACTCACAGAATCTGCCTGACGATAAAATGACTCACGGCCAGCATTTAATGACCCCACGAGTGAACAGAAATAATGGCAGGTAAAGAGAAATGCTGTATGTGTGACACGGCGGTGCAGATTCTGCTGGTGATACACAATAAAACAGGCTTGCTCTGAAATGACCATCCCACCAACCTGAGGTCACCTAGCTGTGACAGATGAGAAAGCCAGAGACCGACAGAAAGAGCAGACTCTTTTCCTTCTTTTTGTTTTACGGCCTGCTTTGCTACTGTTAACATGGTGGGAAGCATTCCGCTCACCCATTTACAGCCTCAGCAGGCAGCCCGGACCTCACTGGATGGGAGATATTTGTGACCTAGTACACAAAACACACAGCCGACTTCCAGAATATTCGGAGATTTACATGCTGATGTGGGAAAACCTCTATTCTCCCAGTGTCTTGTTTTCCTTAAACAAAGACAGAGCCTCAGGGAGAGCTGTGCTCAGTCCAGCACGGCCCCTGTGTGTGGGGACGGGATAATAACACCAATCAGATCAGACCAGTAAGAGTTACAGGAACAGCTCAGTCAACATCACTCAGTCACGACCACCAGTGAATGTTACATCACTGTGTCTCCCAGAGGGTGTAAGCGTCCAATCACGGTCAGTTATCAGGCACTGAAACTCTTCCTTTAAATCAAACACACGCTGGTATTTTACAGCACAGTTAAACTTTAGGTAATGCATTTTAAGCAGCTCATACAGCCTCGCCCAAACACACTACATTGTCTTCTGCCCAGGCAGTTCCCCGCTCTCTCGCCTCTGTCCCTACAGAGACACAAAACAGAACCTGGCTCTGAGAACTATCTGGAGGCTGACCGGGATATATAGTCTTCTGCATAAAGGAAATGAAGACTATCCTGGGTGTACATTTCGGCATAAGCTCTGAAAACACACAGCTGCAAGCTTCTGCTCTAAACACCTACACACTGTAATGACCAGATGGACTGTTTGGGATGTAAATCCCTGTGGGTCCGGAATTGCTACGGGTCCCATGCGTTATTTTCCTGATATCTGAGCCATAATGTGATTCTGTGCTGATATTTAAAAATCAGCATTTTAATACATATAATACCTCAATAAACTATTTTATTTTCTATTAATTCTCTATGATTTTATAACTATTAATTTTCAAATTATTTTATTTATTTACACCCTTGTTTATTTATATATAAACACACAACGTACGATACATGATATGATATATTAGACGCCTATGAAACCCTTTCTTCCATTGTAATATTGTATGTAAAACATATTGAATTTTAGAGAGTAAGAATGGGGATGATGGGAGCAGAGTAGGGGAGCAGCTGAGAGCAGGGGGCGGAGCCCCGCGATCCAGCAGAATGTTATTTAACGTAATATATCCTCAAACCATATTTCGCTCTGTTTATATCTTGATATCAATTAAAATATCAATATATCACCCAGTCATATACAGCATACTTGGAGAAACACACATGAAGGGCTTTAGATTTCATAATAGAGGTCTGCAACCCTTGGGACTTCAGCAGGACTTGAGGGTCTCTTCAATGAGTGGGACTGCATTCTGCTCGGCAGAAGACCAGATTATGAAAGCGAGTCCTGCACAGACCTCTACAACCCTAAACTCCGGTCTATGTTCCTTCTGATCTCCTGACCTTCGACTGCTTCCCAGAAATCCTGTTGTTCTTGGATGAGGTAATGATGAAGGGCCTGTAGGGGTGTCCTGCCTGTTTGACCCCACAGGTGTCTCTATGGACAGGCAGCGGAAGTGAGGACCTCTGGATCACCTCTGTTCACAAAACCAAACAAATAAATAACTGAACTAATGAATAACGGAGGGAAAGCTGAATGGTCGAGCAATGTGACCATGTGGCTCGTAAAGGTTTTAGGCTGAAGATGGTAACTGGA
The DNA here is from genome assembly GCA_034509495.1 of Acestrorhynchus altus. NCBI lineage: Eukaryota > Metazoa > Chordata > Actinopteri > Characiformes > Acestrorhynchidae > Acestrorhynchus > Acestrorhynchus altus. Next base: position 7,603,180 of record CM067517.1, read on the forward strand.
AAGGGGGAAAAATGCAAAGAGGAAATTAAAGGAAAGATGAAATGGCTCTGACTAGTAGAAGAGGGGGGACGACTGTGGTGGGGTGGGGGTTGAGGGGTTGAGAGGTGCTTAGATGTTAAAAAAATTGCTGCCAGTGCGTGCTGCAAGACTATATGAGGCTTGACTGCAGTTCGTCGTGAACAGGCGGGAATGACGAAGTTCAGAGGACCTGAGCAAACAGAATATTTAGCTGGAAACATTTGGAAAATGGGAACAATGCATGAACGTGCAAAGCATCAAGAAAGGAGACAATGAGCTACTGCTTGAGCATCCCCTCTACTTTGGAACATTTGAAACACAGCTATCAGTGGTGAGATAAATTCCACCACTACATTCCACCAGCTGAACAACTGCACTTCCCGACACCTTCCCTGAAGACTGAACCAGCCAGGGTTCCGTTCCAAAAAATGACAACACAGGCATGATAGCACGAGACAAAACTAAAGCTACATTGTCTTCTGACCCAGTTCACCTTTATCAGCCAGAGGATAAGACTTCCAGGCACGCCTGAGGAACTCTGCAGGACTCCAACGCTCACTATCGCCTCCAAGAACAAACACAAACAATATGGCACACAGTGAATATGGGCGAAAACCCTAGCATAGGGGTTGCATCCCAACAGGCCATGACATTCTCAGGACGTCCTATTTTCTCACGCTGGTTCAGCGGTTCTGAGTAACAACATTACAAATCCCCAAAACTTACGAAGCAAATCCAAAGTAAAGAACAAAATAAACCCCCGACACAGCCGTAAGCATCGGCGCTGCGTAACATAGGGGACATGGTTTGTTTACAGGCTCTAGCTGAGTCTCCGTGCTGTCAGAGACCCAACAGACAAGATATCTTGCTGAGCCTCCCAGGTCGTGGTTGCGGTTTTCTCCACCCGCGGCCCACTCCACCCGGGCTGAAGGGGCACACCTGCACAGCAGAATAGAGGAGAACAATGCGAGGTAGGCCTATTGACGCAAGGCTTTGATGTGTGAATGGCTGGGCCCTCGAGAAACCGCTTGTCTCTCCCCTCAGTCATCATCATCATCACACGGCTTCATCTCCCGTTTGTTCTGGAAATGCTTTGAGTCTAATGTGGGTGTGGGGCGACGGGGCTGCTTTTGAGGACCCACAAGAGACCGGCCTAATCGCAGAGACCAATACACAGAGACGAGAGCAGTGCTCAACAGCCCTTCAAAACACTGCTCAACTCTGAGAGCTTGACAGCCTAAAATCTGATGACTATTTGAAGCCAGCATATTACATTGGGGTTAATGAGGCTATAGGCTTAATTAATATGTACTATCAAAATAATAAATAAACTATTCATATAAATACATAAATACAATATAAGCTACTTTTGGGTAGTTTACCGCTTCGTGAGATCAATGATGGCTACGCGTTGCAATTTTGCACCTGCTAGAGAGTGGGCGGATCAACTAGCAGGATAATGCCTACCCTCACCCAATAAGGGCTTCCGGAAAGCCACGATATATTATACACACCTTGGCCTGTCCAGCTGCTGACTTTTTTGCCAATCACATTTCTGATGTGCCAAGGTACATGTGGATGTGGACTGAAAGAGAAAAAAAGAAGGAGAAGGAGGAGCTGGGTGGTGGGAGGGTACGGGAGGTGGGATAGTGGGGAGGAGGAGCTACCTCATGCCCCAAATTTTAACAATTATCATCATAATAATAATCATTTCACTTTAGCTGATGGAGGTGCTGGGACCCTGTGACCAGCGCACTCATAAGTGTGCAGGATCTGAGTCCCATCTGCTCCCATGAACAAGTAACAGGAACGAGAGCTTCTTCACAGTACAGTTTTCCTGGAAAAATTATGCTTTCTACTTTCAGCCCTTCCTTGGTGTGTCATATTAATTTTCACCTGATCAGCGAAACAAACCCAGTCTGAAAGATTTGAATTCCACTTTTTCCCACTAAGCTGTAATTCCTAAATAGCTCATCAGTAATAAGTGTGACTGTAACGTCTAAGAAACCAGAGCCTCAGTTTTCCTCTATAAAAGCTCCTGATGCAGGTAAAGCCGGGTGGCTTGGAGCTCCAGAAATCCAGCGGGGGGACAACTCTGGGAGGAGCCTGCTGTCTGCGCCGAATAATAACGCATGTATGCGTAATCAAAACCATGGCCTTTTATTATGCCATTCACGGCTGATGGCATTTAAGGGAGATGGAGGAGAAACAGGCAGTGCTTGCCTCGGGTGAACGTTGTGGAGCCAGTTTTTCCCCGAGCTTTCACTCCAACTCAAACAGGTGAGGTCATGTTCACGCCCACTTCTGGAGTGTTGGGCGTGTTTTAGCCAACACAAAACAGCACTGCCTGAAACAGCACATTCATCTACGTCAGTTCCATTATACTTACCAGCCCCGAACACTCAGCAAAAGAATTACACCCGTTACATGATCCAGGTAGATTGAGATGTGGCTACCCGATAGACCTAGACTGAAGAAACCCACTTGGCCTGCACATTTAGAACCTTTGGGGATAGCTCCTCACAGCGTGTAAACTGACCTGCCTCCAGGGCAGTTACGCCATGTGCATGTCCACAGTGGAATCAACGAATGAGAAGGTGTCCCAATACTTTTGTCCATATCGACATTGCTGTGATTTAAAGATTATCGTAGAATATATAGCTACATGTACGGATGAATTCAGGTTTTGCCCCAAACATTCTGTAACAGAAAGAGCAGACTACGCTTCTCCATGCTGCTGCTGTGCTACTCACGCTACACCTTCTACAGCAAAATGTTGACAACCCTCCTGCACTCACTGATCCCCACCCCCACTGTCAGGACCAGTAAAGCTCCCGCTCTTCACTCTGTTGACAGAAGTAATTATGTCATCTCTGCAATGCTTAACAACTGTCAGCATCGTGTGTGCAGTGCACAGCATTCTATTTACAAGCACTCAACCCAGCCCTCCAGCTCTCTAAACACACCCCCTTCACACACAACCAGCTTTTAAACACATCTCCAACCAGAGCCCATCAGCACCACTTCTTCGCACTCCTGTCAAACCATGAAAGCCTGGAAGGTGTGTGGGAGTGAGAGCGTTCAGAGTCATCACCATCCTCTGCTGGAGAGCATGTTTCTTTATGAGGCTGAAGGGTCACGACGGCGACCCACTGCAACCTCCAACCTGCTTCTAAAATGGACACAGATGCTGGGAGTAACCACGGCAGGGCAGAGAGAGAGAGAGAGAGAGAGAGAGAGAGAGAGAGAGAGAGAGAGAGGAGAGAGAGAGAGAGAGAGAGAGAGAGAGAGAGAGAGAGAGAGAGAAAGGGAGAGAGAGAGAGAGAGAGAGAGAGAGAGGGAGAGAGGAGAGAGAGAGAGAGAGAGAGAGAGAGGAGAGAGAGAGAGAGAGAGAGAGAGAGAGGGAGAGAGAGAGAGAGAGAGAGAGAGAGTAAGAGAAGTGGAGAGTGGGAAAGTGGGAAAGAAAAGGAAGGAGAGAGGAGAGTAAGAGAGGAAAGGGGTGAGAAAGAAAGGGAGGAAGAGGGAAGAGAGAGGGAGACAAGCATGAGAATGTAAGAGATATATAGAGAAGGAGAAATGAGTGAGAGAGACAGTGTGAGAGACAGGGAGAGTCAGTGAGAGAGAGACAGGGAGAGAGTGTGAGAGAAGACAGTGTGAAAGAGACAGTGAGAAAGAGACAGTGTGAGAGAGAGTGTGAGAGAGACAATGTGAGAGAGAGTGAGAAAGAGACAGTGTGAGAGAGACAGTGAGAAAGAGACAGTGTGAGAGAGACAGCGTGAGAGAGACAGCGTGAGGGAGACAGTGTGAGAGAGACAGCGTGAGAGAGACAGCGTGAGAGAGACAGTGTGAGAGAGACAGTGTGAAAGAGACAGTGTGAGAGAGACAGTGAGAAAGAGACAGTGTGAGAGAGACAGCGTGAGGGAGACAGTGTGAAAGAGACAGTGTGAGAGACAATGAGTCAGTGAAGTAAGAGTTATACAAATAATGAGAAATACATTAATTATAAATTATAAGAAATTATAAGAGAGAGAGATAAAAGAGAAGAAAGTAAGAGAGATGGAGAGAGAAAGAGAAAGGTGATCAGAAATGACAGAGAAAGAGAGAGAGGGAGGAGGGAGGTCGGCAGGATAAAAGCAAATTAAGGTAATTTCCTGACCTGATCTGTTTTTCTTTTGTAGTACAATGACTAACACACACACACACACACACACACACACACACACGCAGAACATACTGTAAAGACCCCGCTCACTCTGATTCATACTGCACACTGCCCATATTCTCCACCAATGAAGTCTTCATGACATCCCATTTACAGTCGTTCAGCAGAGACACGCTGTTGTATTTCATCTCGATGGTCCGTCATAAAACCCTCAGGATTCAGACGAAGACATTATTTAACATGACATGATATCAGGACGTCAGTCCTTGAACTCCAGAAAAGAACATGCTGTGAAACATGATGGAGGATGTATTATCATGCAGAGACATAAAAATCTGCTGAGCAGTTCAGAACACAGCGCAGATCCTGCTGTCACCTCACTGCTCTCAGGAATGTGTTCCTGATTAGGGTACTGAGCAGCTCCTTCACAGAGGTTTTGACCTTTGCTTTTAGGACCTTGCTATGGACACTAGCTTCAGTTCTGGGTCAGCACAATTCCCTCCCTGTGATATGTCCAAATGTTTGTGGACACTCCTTCTAACGAATGCCTTCAGCTACTTGAAACTGCACCCACTGTCGACACATTGCACAAACACAACTTGTCAAGTCCCTGTAGAGAGGTACTGCCAATGGAACACAACACTGTAATAGATACACACAAACCTATTGGCACTATGTCTAATGCCTAGCCTGGGCCGGAGGGGTATAAAGCCCACCAGCATTGAGCTGTGGAGCAGAGGAACGGTGGTCTCTGGGATGATGGTGCTCCGTCCAGTACTTCAGGTATGGGATGAGTTGGGGGTTGGGAATTAAGATCCTAGGCTCATTATAGCTTTAGTCACTGAATGCAATCAAATCCTCATGCCAAGTCACTAATGTAGTAGTAGTGTTATGTAGTAGAGAGCCTTCCGTGGACTGCAGAGCAAATTGTTCTAACAAATGCAGGACAAACTTGAATACCTTTGATTTCTGAAGAACGAAAGAATGAGCAGGTGTCCAACAACTTGTGTCCAACTACTTTTGTCCATAGTGTACGTGGGTCTTTATGGTCACTGAAATACATATATTTGTAAGAGTGGAGAGACGTGAGCCACATTCAGCCATGGGGCAGCTGTGGCCTGGTGGTTAGGAAACAAGCCTTGTGACTGGAAGGTTGCTGGTTTGAATCCTGAACTGGCAGGGCATAACTGAAGTGCCCTTTAGCAGGGCACTGACCTACCCAACTGCTGCCTGGGCAACGTGGAAAGGGCTGCAAACCAGTCACTGTGTGTGGATGGGTTAAATGTGTAGGACAAACCCCTCCGTGGGGTTGTCCTACAAGTGGGTTGATGTGCACCCATTCTGCCACACAGAGGGCAGCAGTGTTATCCACTACACCAACCACAGTACCAACCACAGTACCAACCACAGTACCATCCCAGTGAACAAAGTGCACAGGAGTGCTACACAGAGCAGACCACATTATCACACTCATTTCAGCATGCAGAAACTGTACGTCAGATGGTGCATGATCGGTGTACCTCTACAGGATCTGAGGCTGTCAGGGTTCACGACACCTGTTTCTTTTCAATTTCCTTTTCACCGTGTTCCCAGCAGCTCGGCCTCACACTCCATTCCAGTTCACGGAAACAGATCCGTGCCCACTACCGTGCCAGAAAATCCCATTTTGAAGGGATAGCAAATGAGGAGCCAGTTCCATCAAACCCAGCAGATGAACTCAGATGAGCATTTTCTGTCCTTGTCACTTTGCCGCCCACATCTAAACCCTATGGTCACCGCACAGACCCTTCACTGCTCGTTACGTGGTCACTGCTGTGTTTACAGCGGTCAGCTTTCCTGCTAATTTACTCCTTTTCTACCCTCCACAGCTTTTCCCTTGTCTTGCAGAAACTTCCCAAGTACTTGACCCCACATCCACACAGATAACATCTGCTGGAGACTGACGAGGAAGGGGGGGAAGCATCTAATTGGCCTCAAATTAAACTAATTGCCCTCTAATTTACTTACTTCCCCTTCCAATGTAAAACAGGGTACTGAAGGAGAGTGTTCACATGGAAACATCAGTGAGAACCACCAACAAATTCTCATTAATCAACTAAGGTAAGACATTAAGGTCGGGACATTGAGTTACGGGGGTTCTGGCATTTTAGGCCAATGGGACGGAGTGACAGGGAACCTCTGTTTACTCAGTGGAACAATATCTGATTCGTGTTTCTAAACCATGTCTTCCCTACAGACCGACTGCATACACAGCCCTTCTAACCAATGCATTCAGCCACTTTCAGCTGATTTCAGAAGAAGCATGAATGAGCAGCTGTCCCAAAACTTCACAACACTCACAAAGTGTATAAGGTGGGGCGACCTGGGCAGTTTCTGTGTGGAGTTTGCATGTTCTCCCCGTGTTCGCGTGGGTTTCCTCCAGGTACTCCAGGTACTCCCACAGTCCAAAGACAGGCATGATAGGTGAACTGGTGACTCTAAAGTGGCCCTTAGTGTGTGGATGTGTGTGTGTGTGTGTGTGTGTGTGTGTGTGTGTGTGTGTGTGTGTGTTTGTGTGTGTGTGTGTGTGTGAGCCCTACGATGGATTAGTGCCCTGTCTAGGGTTGTTTCCCGCTCTTGCGCTCCGAGTTGCCGGCTGGGCACCGGCTCCCCGTGACCCTATTCAGAAATAAGCGGTTCAGAAAATGGATGGAATGGAATTTAAAGCTGAATCAGCTCCAAACCCAAATTTGAATTTGAACTCCCCTTAATAGAAGTGCCCTAAATAACCCACGGTGTACCCTTGTTCTCTCGTTCCGTCTTTCTAAACTGGAGTGACAATAGTTATATTTGTGCTTTCACTTCTTGACCATGTTTATGTTTATCGGTGAAATGTACTTTCAACACCTCATATTCAAATTATCAAAATTGTGAAGATATTTCAAAGAAAACATACAGATGGTAATCGAATAAGTCATAAATAATGTTTATCATTCCAAATTGTGGACACACACACACACACACACTCTGAAAACTCTGATTATACAGCCGATGTGGATGTGCATGTGGTGTTAGTCCTGTGGTGGCAGTTTCCATTCCATCTGCATGGTCATTGGGGGGCCAGTAGGAACGAGGCTATGCAGTGTCATGCTGACACATGATGGTTCATTGTCAGTTGTCAAGCGTCAAACGTCAGTTCCCAACTAAAACGATCGAAACCCAAATAAACTCACATTCCTTAATAATATCAGAATGAATCAACCTTCTCCAAACAGTTTCATTTCTTAACTTTAAAATAAGCAAGTAATATGACCTCCTGCAATATCAGACTCAATCATAATAATGAATTCCCTTAGAGCCCAATAGCATTTTGGACTCTTCTAAGCATCAGCATTTTCCCGAGTCTAATTTCCCTTAATGACCTTCAGATGTTAGCAGTGCTTTATCACCTGCTTTGCTACCGATGATGATAAACTCACAGAACCTCCACTTCAGCCACTTTACCTGGAATAACAGTACATCTGTCAGGTCCTACTGTGAATTTGATGTGTCCAACAATCTGACCCTGCCATTGCCAGGCACCTTCTCAGTTCCCAGCTTCACGAGAACATAGCTTCAATAGATGAAGTGATAACATTTGTTTTGTGTAAGCTTCTCAATAAAAGAGGCTCTGGGGTATCGAGTGAGTTAGAGGACTGAGGGGAGGGCAGCGCAGAGACGCTGACTTACATTAAAGAGATTCCTATGCGGCCCTGGCCATCAGGAACACTATCCGGCCCGTTTGGATTCCCTCGCTCCAGACAGATGCCGGACTCATTGTTGTTTCCCAGCCTGGAACTCAACACTGCATGACTGTGGGTGTCACCAGCAGGCCCCACTTTTCTCTGGCCCGTCACTCGATCCCCCCTCTACTCCTCTCAGGAATGTGCTCTCGCTACCTCGCTCCCTCTCTGTTCCCTCTTTCCTTTCTTCCTCTCGCTCACTTCTCTCCTGCTCCACTGCTGCTGCCCCCCAGGCAGTCTGCTGGTGCGCTGGTCCGGAGTGTCACGGACTCTGAGCCCTGCTAGAGAAACCGGATCCCACGGCACTGCCGGAGCTGCTCGCCCTCACTTAGGAGCTCATCTGCTCAATGTCAAGGAGAAGTGCGGAGGTGAGGGTCAAAGCTGGGCCTTAGTAAGGAAGAGTGAGGAAGAGTGAAGCGGCAAAAGAGAAATGACGTCGTGATTGAGGCTCAAACTGCCTTATACAGGCTGTAGATTAAAGTAGAAAATGGAGAAAGCGATCGATTATGTCGACGGAAATGAAACTGAACTAATAAAAACCACAGACCTTGGAAAGTCAGAACCTCATGAACCCTCTTAAAGCTCTCAAATACTTCATTATATAAAACAGAGACATCTAAAATTAGCTTCCATTGAACCGTAGAAAACCACCTAGGAGGCAGAACACTCTGTTTAAATGGGAGTGTCCACCAGCCTCTGTTTCTCACTGGGTTCTAAATATTTAAATTAGTTTATATAAAACCACACAGGGGTTTTGAATAATCTGTCTGCTTGCAGGGCAGTATGATGGTGCAGAAGGTAGTGTGTTCTCCAGGGTTCAATCCATTCTGAGCCTTCGTGATCACTCAGATCACAGGGTGCTGGCTTCCTACTAGTTCCCAGAATCCAGAATTTGCCTTAGTTACAGGCTGCAGATCCAGGGGTTCATGAACATAGGGACTTATGGTAAACTGGGACGTTGGTGCTGCCGTCTGACTCCTTGACGTGATCACTCGGTTGAGTGGATGGATGTTTCCTTCTGGTCCTTTCCTTTTAGTTCTCCTGTTTTAGTCAGATCTGCTGGAGTCACTCACCACACTCAGGTAATGTTTACATTCCAAGTTCTCCATAAATCTAAACACAAATCTAATTACATCTCTCTACCTTTCTGAGTCAGTGATGACCCACCAGCCCAGGCTGATGAAAGGCTAACCTTGATTTCCCCTACCACCCCTTCAGAGGCTGACCTCAGGCTCCCCCGTCACCCATCTGAGATGGCCCCGAGCTCCCCTGCCAGACCTTCACATTGGCTGCCCACCTTCTGGCTACTGGACCTGGACAAGTTTCCCACCCTGTCCTGTGTGAAATTTACACAGACCCTGATTAGCTGTGACTGTTACTATTATGTCCACCATCAAACTAACATTACCTCAGTACACCTGAGTATCACAGCAGACATGTGGTGCCCTGCGTCCCCTTATCAGCCATGTATGATCAGTGTGACCAGAGGAGGAGGGGTTCACCCTTGTGAGCCTGTTATCAAAAAGCACTATGCAAATACACCTTGATATGATTTGAATAGGAGCGTGTGGTACCCCGACTGACTGGCCTCCTCTTCAGGGGGTTTCCCTGCCTTATGTCAAATGATTCTGGGTAGACACAAGACCCTGACCAGCAAGATATGGATCAGTAGACAGATGGACAGATGGATGGACACAGTGTCAGAGTCAGTTTAAAGTATTCAGTTCACTGAATGGGAAACCACAGTGATGCAGCTGATAGTTAGGATGAAAGCTGTTTCACTCTAACATTGTACTTTTGGGATGAGTTGAAGGGGTGGTCAATGCACTTGTTGCTAAATGCAATCAAATTCTCACACCAATGTTCCAAAATCGGAAAGAAAGCCTTCCCAGTTACTCCAACAAAAGCAGGACTCTTTAATACCGCTGATTTCAGGAGAAACAATGAATGAGCAGGTGTCCCAAAACTTTTGCCCATATAGTTTATATTGGCCTAGACGGCACAACTCTGAAAACACTCCACGACTGAAAGGAGGAGAAAGAATGCTTGATAAGAGGATGGAACAGCCTTGGACAGTTCTCTTCCCAGCCTTATCATGTTGTTAAGCTGAGGAGCTCTGCAGCTGGCTGAACCTCATTATTCCCACAATCGTTATTTAGAGAAAATGATGACAAAACATAACCCTGACCTCGACATAAACCTGTCAGAGAAGAACGTGAAACAGACAACATCTGAGCCTCGAGTGCAAAAAACAACCGCGTGCTGCATCACATCGGCTTCAAAATACTAGACTGCATGTATGGACCATTACTGTGAACTTAAATAACGAAGAACGTTTCCAAAACCTCTGCTGAAAACACGTCAGACTCGATACATCAGCATCACACAACCACTAAGGCCAATTTATGTTTCTGCTTTAGTGGCCGTATGCTGCTGTACCTGTTTAGAGGTAGAATAGAATAGAATAGAATAGAATAGAATAGAATAGAACTTTATTCTTTATGTCGCTGTGTTGAAACCAGGCGGATTGGACACTGAGCTACGAGCTAACAGCAGTTCCTTTCACTAAACTTTCTGCAATGAAAGATAGAGATGTTGGGCAGATGTTCCATATGAACACTGAGGGGCAGAAGGACAGGGGATCGTCATCAGGGGTGAGGAAATATGATGCTGCCAAGCGGACCAATCAGATTTGATTGCTACAGCATAAGGTACTGGACTATGCATACTGAACTAATGGTACACATCCATTGGTGTTTGACCAATCATTACGGTCAACTTTGTTGGAGGTTGGGTGGACCCTGCCGATTGTTTAGGTCAGCTGGGAGTGGGGGGTGGGTTGGTGTCACCCCTGATCATTTTCATTGATGGGTTTTGGGGGTGGGTGTAAGGAGGAGGGGGTGTCATTTTTGCTTAATATCATTCCTCTGAAAAGAGGCGGGGCACTTTCAGTGGAGGAACAAGGAGAGAACAAGAAGATCATTTAATCTGAATCAATGTCGGTGATAATGTTATTTTAGTCGATACCAGCTCATCCTTTATGCTTGAAAGGTGCTTTAAAGACTACGTACCAACCTGCTCTCACCTGATTGGCTAGATGCAGTGGGGCGGCCGTATTCATTTGCATAAAGTTGAACTCTGAAATTTTTTGGTGTAGGGTGAGGCTTCTCCCGAAGCAATGCACCCCATTCTGCACCGTGGGCATGAGGCAGCCCTCGCCATTAAAATGAATATGATACAGTGAGGTGACGTGGACTGGCACCGTACGGGTGGTGGCATTTTAGATTCTGGAGCTTCAGTCTTTACTGTAACGTTAACATCACAAAGCATCTGTGTGCACACGTAAGTAAGTGCTGGGTGCACACACTACCCATAATTCTTTAAAAGTCGAGCCCCCATCCCTTCCTCCTCTTCCGCCTGCCCCCTCATTCTCCACCCCTTCATGGACATTTCATTGAGAGCATGATTAACAGCCCTCACTCTTTTCTTCTCTCATTCCCTTCTTCATTATACCCCTCTTTCCACTGACCTCATCCATTAGGCGCTCAAGGTTAGATGGGCCACAAGGACGTTTCATTGAGGCCAGAAAGAGGCCGCGTGAAAGCGGGGGGTGAAACTGAGGGAGAGGCGAGAAGTGGAAAAAAAAAACGAACGAACAAAACCCATTTTTCATCAAACTGGATGGCAGTCACTGGACAGCAAGGCCTACACTGCCTTAATGGAGAGAATTTCATATCCAGCCCTGTTGGCCTTTCGGGTAAAGGCTGTGCAACACTTGGTGTGCATTACAAATGGAGGTGTGGATGTAAAAGTAATGCCTGCTAACCTTCCCACCTCTGTTACATATGACTACAGGCGAAATGCAGCAAGAGGGGCTTGATATTAGCACAGGTTAATGTATTCAGTCCAGGAATGGAAAAGAAAAAGTCATTCCGATAGTCATTATGGCAGGAATAACCTAAACAGGGACAAATGTATGAGTCTGTCTGCTTTGCTGCAACTATTATGGCTGTAAAGCAGCAGATAAAAGAGTTTTCTTTGAATCTTAATGGATTTTATGAACTTATGGATCTTGTGACTTCTGTAAGCACCACTGAGGGTTACACACTGACTTGGCTGGAACTTGATATAGAGGTACAGTAGGGCAACTGTTCAAGCTGAAGTAACACTGTATTGTATCAAATCGGTGGACATGCTGGGAGTAGGATTGATGATTATAGATTATGGATTAATCATATGTCATCCTCAAGTGTTCAGATGCATAAAAGGACCATAAGCCACTAAACCCTGGGTTTATTATTCTGCAATGAATCATAAAGCAGAACCTCTTATTGATTATTTTATCAGCATATAAAGCATATTTTGAGCCCCCAAGGTTCTATTTTCCGGGCCTGTGACGCTGATGTTAATTTCGGCCGTGCTGGCCCTCGTGCCAAGTTAAAAATCAAACATTTAATCCAGGATGAACTCAAATGACAGAAGTCAAGGGCACAGTTGCTCACCTCCCTGGAAACCTGGAACTTAGGATGCCTAGAAAACTGGCTCAGGTTTCTGTATACAGAACTGGAACTGGCCCAAATCTGTATGGATATGAACAATTAAAACCTGAATCAAACCACATTGTTCACACATTTTGTAAGATTAGGTCACTCACCATACTGTCAATATTACATCGGAAAACAAATTCAGAGGCACTCATGTGGGACCCGATTCTGATTAAGATTAAATATTTAATTTTTATATCTACTAGAAAGTGAGGGCAAGTCCCTGTAGCCCTCCACTCACTCCCTCTGCAGCTGATAATGCTACTGCTATCTCATGGGAGCACCTTGACGCAGGCGATTGCCTGTAACGCTGACAGACCCTGCACACTACGAGATTACACACATCTGGTTTGGATCACTGGAAGCTCTGTCCTCCGATGATGTCTGCTTATTTTTCTTCTCTTCCTTGGCCTTTCTTCAGCTCTCTTCTGTCCAGACCCACCTCAGCTGCTTCAGCTAAGTGGAGTTAATTGACCCACTTCAGCACCCTGCTATTGGAGTCAGAGCTATGTCAGGTATAAGTGCTGGCTGCCTTCGCTGTAAAACAAAACCACCAGCGAACTGTAACACATCCTGAAGCTGAAGAAATGGAGGTTTAGGGAAAGACACAGCGATAACACTACAACTGGTCTCAACTGGTAACCGCTTTACGTCAGCTGCAGTTCGTTGGTTTTGTGCTGTTTTGTATGGTTTTTATTGTTTCCAGCTTGGATGTTTTAACCCACCTGCCTGCAGAATGACTGTACATCATGGCTTGGATGTTTCCACTCGCTTCGACTTACTTGGATACATCAACAGCCTGATGCCAAGATGACTTTACATCACGTCTGAAATTTCTAAGGCCTGACATGACCTGTCTACAATGTGGATGCTTCCACGGCCTAACGATGAAGTGATTCTGTATCATGGCTTAGATGTTTCCAAGCACCACCAGAGTGACTCTACATCAGAGCTTGGACGTTTCCAAGGCCTGACACTGGACTGACTCTACATCTCAGCTTAGATGTTTTCCAAGCACTACCAAATTGGCCCTACACAGATATTTGGATGTTTTCCAGGCTGACCATGTCTCTACTCTGGCAGAGTGACTATATTGTAATGGCTATGAGGGACTTTTACCCTGCTCCCAAGGACTCTACTTGGACCAGGTAAGAGTCCTTAACCTCCCTGCTTTTGTTCTTTGTTGGTCCATAATGGCATTAAAGACAAACCCATTTGATGGCAGTGAATCCATAACACATTTATATTTTTAAATGTTAAATGTTAATAGTTTTAAATGTTCTAAAATGTTCTAACTGCTCCTTCACAAAAATTGAAAGCCCCTACCAGTGTTTTTCTTCCATTATCACTGCACCAGAAACCAGCACTGTTCCAGGACACTAATACCAGTATAGATGTCATCAGTAAGGCCTACACAGGTCCTGCTGTATTCTCAAAGGTGGCCTACTGGAGCAGGAAAAAGTGCTTTCATGCAGAATGAAAGGAATCAAGAAGTGCTTGCTTGTGTGTGGAGGTGTGACAGGTCGTTACAGGGTGACTGATCCCGCATGAAATGTACGTGTATATGAGAGTGTGTGTGTGTGTGTGTGTGTGTGTGTGTGTGTATATGTGTGTATGTGTATGTGTGTGTGTGTGTGTGCGTGTGTGTGTGCACAGTAATGACAGAGCAGCTTCTCCTCAGCCTGATTGTTTTGCATTCCTGTCGCTCTCAGACACCCAGACATGCGGACTTCCTCATGGAGGTGCTTGAACCCAGCACCACCAGCACTCCCACTTTTCATGATCTGCAGTATGCATCACTGTGTTCCGTTTATCTGAGGTCTGGAACATGCAAAACGAATCAGCGTATGAGCACTAATACTTATTTTGTCATTCAGTGTGTGCAAATGAAGTATGTAAGAAGGTGCTGAAGTTCATGGAATTATTGTACACTGGTCGCCTTCCATCGTAGGAGGTCTAAATCTGATCGCTAAAAGGTGGATGCAGTGTTTTACACCACTGAGAAAAACAATGTTAGTTTTAGAACCTGGTCACCAGTGCTGGTGCATTTGAGTATTGTCCAGGTGTGCAGGATCGGATCTCCCCGGATAGTCTCTTCAGTTAGATGGTCAGAAGCAGGACTGGGCATTCCCTGTTCCAGATGATATAAAGAAGCTTCCCACCAATACTGCACCACCTCCCAAACCACATCTCTCTCTTTCCCTGCCTTCAGTGCCAAGACATTTTGAACAGAACCTCACCAGCTTTTCAAAGCCTAAACTGGAGATCATTTCACAGCAATTAGGCTGTCATAGAGAGATGCTTGTTGAATCTCAAACTGAAGATTTGAACTGAAGGTTAATTCGATTACTTGAAATTCTACTAAAGAAATTCAGTTACTTTGATCATAACAATCAAAACATTATAAACACCTCCTTGTATCTACACTCACATCAGCTCCACTGACCATACAGGAGAACATTGTAGTTCTATAATTACAAACTGTAGTCCATCTGTTTCTCTGCATACTTTGTTATCCTCTTTCCCCCTGATCTTCAACGCTCAGGACCTCTAGAACCACCACAGAACAGGTATTGTGTGGGTGTTTGGTCATTCTCGGGTCATTAGTGTGTGCTGTGCTGGTAAGGGTGGAAAGGCCCAACCCAAAATGTCCAACCGTGTCCTGTGAGCACTGGTGAAGGACTAGAGGACGACCAGCACAATCTGTGCAGAAACAGATGAGCTTCTGTCTCTGACTTTACATCTACAAGGTGGAGCAACTAAGTAGGAGTGTCTAATAGAGTGGACAGTGAGTGGACTCAGTGTTGAAACAGTCAGTTTTAATGTATGACTGTTTTAAGCAGCTTAAAAGCAAGCAAGCTTTGCAAGACCTATTTTCTTTAAGCCAAAACATACTTTCTTTCTGTGTCTCTCTGATCCCTTCCCTGACTTCACTGCCAAAGAAAACCGGTATGGTAATCCAGGCCTTCTAGCCAGATTTGGGATAATTCCTTGTTAGGCGATGGAGTGATATGGAAAGCCCACATTTGTCTCTCGTCGCTGGACATCTTGCGACATACTCTGACCTGTGCATCCTGTCTAACTGCTGATGTGGCTAATAAGGGGCAGTGAATCAATACTCTAATTTGCTCCATTACTCTTTTCATTGGCAGTCAATTGAAAATGGACAGGCTCTGTGTTCTTATGTGTGAAATGAAAGCCAACGAGTCAGTTAATACCCACTAGGTCTTGACATGCATTGGTACATAAGGAGAGTCTTTGTGTGACAATTGCTCAGTAACCAATTATAACACAGTGGCCTGGTTTATTTTTATGGATGTGAGCTCATACATAAATAAACACACACATGGTCAGGCAAAACGTGGCTTTTGGTGAATGGAAACATGCTTAAAGTCTCTTATTCAGAGGTGACCTACAGGCCCCAACTGTAGTACCGGGTCTTTACCTGTAGGAAATGCTAGATCGTACCTACAAATGTTTGTGGTCACCGCTTCTAATGAATGCATTCAGCTACTCTGAGTTCCACCCTTTGCTGACAGAGATGTTCAAATGCATGCTTGTCTAGTCCCTGTAGAGAAGTACTGCCAAAAATATCAGGCTCTCTGGACCTGATGAACATGCACCTATTGGCACACATGGCAGGAGTGGGCTGGAGGGGTATAAAGCCCCAGAGCAAGTTCTCTGGAATGACAAGAGCACTCTTGTTCTTGAACACAAACAAAGGCTCACAGCAATGTTCCAAAAACTTGTAGAAAGTCTTCTAATAGAAAGTAGAGACGGCCCTGTACTTGGGTATTGTTTATAAAGACCCTAGACTGTGGTAGGCTGAATAGGAGGAGCTATATAAATGAAATGGTTTGTGCACCCTCAGAGAAAGTGTGATTTCAGAGTGAGCTGTTTATCATGTACCAACCGTTTCTGTAGAATTATCATTATGATGATGATGATGATGATGATGATGATTATTATTATTATTATTATTATTATTATTATTATTATTATTATTATTATTATTATTATTATTATTATTATTATTATTCAGATGGCTTCTCCTTCAAGCTTGAAGACCAGACCGCCCTCTGATAAGTAGAGCCGGAATGGAGTTAAATCATAATGGGTGGTGCTGGGTTGGGACAACTGCATCATTGAGATGTAGAGATAAAATTTATAGGCCATTATAGTGAGAGGAGGAGGGGCTTCAGGCATGCTCCTCCTCCTAGTTATTTCTTTAAAGGGGGAATTTAATATTCCTTGATTGGGGACCATTAAACACAAAACAAACAAATAAACATCAAACATAAATATGTGCATAGACCCAATGTGCACAGGGGAATTTGTCCTCTGCATTTAACCCATCTAGTGACTTCACACGCCCGGAACGGTGGGCACCCGGACAGTTGAAAGTGCCTTGCTCATGTCACGTCCAGCAAGTTCAGTGAAACAAACCAGCAACCTTCCCGTCACACGGCTGGTTCCCTGACCACCAGGACCAGTTACGGTACATTATCCCTATCAGGACAGCCTCGTGTCCTGAAAACACAAGGAAACAAACACTCGCACACAAAAGAACACAGATAAAGGTCTAGAATGAGCTCTTCCCTTTCTCATTTCCTGAAATGGGATGATAAGGACAATTACACCTTAACTTGTCAAATGAATTCTAAACACTGCTTTCACATGGAAGCTAATTGAGGCCTTTCACTTCCAAACAGTATCATGTAACACTGGCCAAATGGAGCCCAAACACTGGGATTCTGCTTCCAGTCGGGTGTAGATTTCAGCCACCACAGGAATGGAGACTTCGTCTTCAATAGTACAGACAGACACAGTTTACAAGCGGGATCCTTTTATTCTCTCTCTCTCTCTCTCTCTCTCTCTCTCTCTCTCTCTCTCTCTCTCCTCTCTCTCTCTCTCAATGACTGAAACATTGCACTGGAGACATGCTAGGCCAAGGGTGCCAGCACAGGAAACCACAGCCACGCTCTCGGCACTGACAAAGCCACTATATTTACCCCGAAATATCCACGTGCATATTTCAGCTTAACTATGATTCCACTTAGAAAGGGACACCTATGTGTTAATATTCATACTCAGATTGTAAGTTGGCTTTAATCGAAGAGAAAAACATGCTACCCAACACAGAAACTCTGTTGTACTAATAACACACTGGGCATATGGTGGTTGGGACATGGGATGCATTTGTGGCTTTGTATGAATAACAGATCGGTTGCAAGGCTTCCTACAATTGTTGGGGGTCTCTGTTGGTTTTATCTATTATTGTGTATTTTCCTTGCTGTAATGAAAGGTTTAGATACACTTTGACTGTATTTTAGCCATGATAAAGCTGTGTTCAACCACCCAGTCAGCACGCTCAGGTGGGTTTCCTCTACATGGAAGAAAACCTGCTAGGTGGGTTCCAGGTGACATGGGATGAGAAGGTTTCTGGGATCCAGTTGGGGATCCAAATATCCAATCCAATTGTTGTAATAACCTAATCCACTACATCTCATTTAACCGCTTTTGATCCCAATCAGAAATTGGAGGTTTTTCTTAGTCTATGTCAAAGTGCACCAAAATGCAACAAAAATGTCTCTTCTGCTCATTGCTCAGACCTTTCTGGGGCAGGAGCAAAAAAGGAAAAGCAGGAAGAAGGTGCATGGAGATGGCATTGTCTGTAGCTGTAGTGATTATCTGGACAGTATGGCAGGTTAAAGTGTATCGGAGTGAGATGGTTCCATCTAACCAAGATGACAACCCCTCCCGGCCTCCTCAGTGACCCTGGAGGACATCAAAATGTGGGGCAACATGGAACCAACTTTCCTGTTCCCACTTCAACTACTCATAACTTTACCGGACATGCACCCACAGTGAGGTAGCCTGTATTTGTGTTGAAGATAAGCAGCTGATGACCAAGACTTAATGCTTCATCCAGAAGATAAATATCCCCAATTATAAAGTCTAGAACCCTCGATATGCCGTACAACTCGTGTTGCTGTGTCAACCAAACAATACTGGTAACCGGACAGTCCCAGTCATTACAAACAGAGAACAAACAGTGGCTTGTGATGAGCTTATGGCTCTAACGCTGCCCAAAGGCATGACAGAACATGGCTTAAGCTTAGCAGCTGTCCCTGAATCACAAATACTCTCATGAGCCTAACAATTAACAGCATCATCACATCACACACTTGCTGCATTCTACTGATATTTGACCTTCACCAGGCCTTGACCCTCAGCTTCAGAGAGGCTGAAGTGTTTCCAGCTCTGCTCTAAGATCAGGCTGTCACTTGCGTTCAGTTACCATTATTAGATTTGCACTGAGCTACAAAGCAATTGACCAAATTATTAATAATAATGTACTGTTTGGGTGTTTGGCAGGACACCCCTTCATACGAATGCATTCAGCTACTTTACAGTTGTACCTATGTTGATACAGATGTGCAAATGCACATACAGCTTGGCTAGCCCTTTTGGTGAAGTACTGCCAAAAGAGAAGGGCATTCTGGGGCATAAACATAAACGTACTGGGACCATGCCTAATGCCAAGCATATGCTTGAGGGCTGTAAAGTCCATCCAGTACTTTTTGGGATGAGTTGGGTAGTTGGGGATGAGGTGGGGTGGTGATTCTCCAATATCCTTACCTCACTAATTCTCTTGTCGCGGAACACAATCAAATCCTCACAGCAATGTTCCAAAATCGAGCCGAAAGTCTTACCAAGAGTGTCAAGGCAGGACAGCAGGACAAACTATTAACTAACACCTTTGATTTTAGAAAAGAAGAATGAATGAGCGGGTGTCCCAATACTTTTGGCTTTGGCCTACACAACTCTAGAACCTGAAAGGGAGGAGAAGAAATGTTTGATAAGAGGACGGAATATTTTGACAAACTCTCTTCCCAGCGATATCACACTGTCACGATGTGGAGCTCTGCAACTGGCTGAACTTCATGGTTCCCACAATCGTTATTTAGGGAGAAAGATGATAAAATGGACCCTACCGGAAGAAACCACGAACGAGCAGGTGTCCCAATACTTTTGCCCATACAGAGTGCTTACACTACCTTATCAGTTAGTACCGAGGAAACTGAAACTGCACACTGACCAACATAAATAACAGGAAAGTGTTAGCAGAATAGACTAGGTTCTCGACTTCTCTTCATGTCTCTTCAGCTTAAATTCATCATAACTCAAAGACACGTGATTAAGGCTTGTGAGACCATCCTTGGCTGCCCTGGGAAGACGTTGGGTGTTGAAGATCAGCAGCGAAATAAGTTGCCTATGTTAGCAAAGAGAGGAAGTGTGCGAATGAATGCGGCAGAAAACAGAGGATCATTTCCACCCAGTCGATGGAGGAAAGTCAGGTAACTGCTGTCTGCACCTTCAACCCTCCCATGATCTCAGGTCAGCACCCGACTGGGCCAAGTGCATACTAAAACACACGCCCACACCACAGCAACAAGAAGAGAGGATACACACATCCATCCAGGAATGACCAGAAACATATTAATGGCTCTTACTGTCTACCAACCTTTAGTTTTCCTGGGGTTTGTGAAGGTGGACCAAACATGAACAACAGTGCCCCAATATAGTGACCCGAGTCCAGCAAAAGGCTGTACCATGTGACTGAACTACCTCACTAGCTCAGACTCACACAATTGGTGACATAATTTCTGTGTACACTCTGTTACAAATATAGCACCCTAGGGGTCCCTAGACAAGCTTGTATCTAGCTCTAAACAGTTCCCAGGAGAACACACTGGTTCCACATAGAACCTTTTTGAAACGTTCTATATAGCACTTTAAACAGTTCTCCTATTATTACGTGTTTGACATCATAACAATAGCCATGTCATGTTCTTACATGTTACATGGTGCCATACAAAATGTCCTATACACTCCTAGTACATTTCCTCATCAATCTAACGAACCCTTTTCAGCAAAGACCCTTTACTTATGCAAAGGGTTCTTTGAGTGCTCATGGTTCTATATAGAATCATTTTTTAGTAAAGAACTTCTGAAGAACCTCATATTAAAAAATGGCTTGATTTACTCTTAACCTGGGAGTCCTGCACTTCTACCACTCTGCAGAGGTCAGCTCCATAATCTAATGACCCGATGGAGTTCATGAAGACCTTCAGGGGCATCTGAATATTAGAATATTAGAACTGAACTGCTGAGGGTGGGAGATCTCCAGTACCAGGACTGTGTAACCCTGAGTAGTCCTTTCCATTGTTTTAGTCACATGACAGTATGTCAGGTGGACCGGTCAGTACTTTTTACTGTGAAGAGAGGCATGGAGACACTGAACGACAGAGTAACAGATAGATGAGGACGTGTGAATTAGCAGAATGACACACACACACACACACACACACACACACACACACACACACACACACACACACTGCTGCAGGGCAGAGTCTCTGCTGTGTGCAGCCACCAGCTGTGAGCTGCAGTGTGTGTCACCGACACACACGGTGCATCTGTGCTGCTCTATTTCTGATTCTTTCTTGTCTCCTTCACTGCAGTCCCCTACTACCCCCTGTTCCAGCTCTCTTCAGCACTCTCCGATGCAGCCCCGGAAACCGCACATCTGGCTGCTGCAGTCTCTGCTGCACCAGGCCCATATAATGGCATAATGTCTTCTCTGTTTGCAGAAAAGTGGCAGAGGAGGAGAGGCAGGCAGAGTTATTCCAGAAGAGTTTCAGAGAAACCCGGGAGAGGGATCGGGATGATCGTAGCTCGGTATGGACGCACGAGTGGTTTTTTTCATAATTCACTGATAAAGGAATGAAGTGGAGACATTAATAAAGACATGGACTGTGGATGAAAGGTAGAAGGTGTAAAGTAGAAGTGCGTTGTTATAATCAGTGAGCTGGAGCATGAAGTCAGGAGTGAAGAGGTTTCAAACACGGTTTGTTATCAAATGATGTATTTTGTGAGGATTTGACCTATAATTCAAACCGTTTCGCAGCCTTCCACCTAACAGACTGGGAGAGATAAATCAGAAGCAGAAAGAGGAGAGAAAGAGAGGAACGACAAAAATTGTTCATCCACTTACTTTTCAAACTTAAATACTTTATCACGGGATCACTTTGTAGTTCTACACTTAAAGAATGCATTCCATCTGTTTCTCTGCATACTTTCTCCCCCTTTCACCCTGAAACCCCGCAGGACCACCACAGAGCAGGTATTGCAGTCACACTGACATGGTGGTGTGTTAGTGTGTGGGTGTTGGGTTGGTATGAGTGTATCAGACACAGCAGTGCTGCTGGAGTGTTTAAACGCTGTGTCAGCCACTGTCCACTTATTAGACTCTATTAGGATTCTCTACCAAGCAACTCTCCACCTTGTAGATGCAAAGTCAGAGACGGAAGCTCGCCTGTTTCCAGTTGTGTTGGTCATCCTCTAGTCCTTCATCAGTGCTGCTCACAGGACGCTGTCTTCAGCATAAAAGAGAGACTGAACGAGGAAAGTGTGAGAGTGAGGGGGCGAGAGAGAGAGAGAGAGAGAGAGAGAGAGAGGAGGGAGAGAGAGAGAGTGAGAGAGAGTGAGAGAGAGTGACAGAGAGAGAGGGAGAGAGAGAGAGAGAGAGAGAGAGAGAGAGAGAGAGAGAGAGTGAGAGAGAGAGGAGAGAGAGGAGAGAGGGAGGGAGAGAGAGAGAGTGAGAGAGAGGAGAGGGAGAGAGGGAGAGGCCGGCAGTATTAAATAAGAGAATAATGTGTGTTTATTTGCTGCTGTAAGACGTGGTGTAGAACACGATCGATGGAGCGTCTACTTTGGCTAATCGATGAATATCAACAGCGTCAGACGATGCCCACTCATCCCGCCGTTAGTGGAGGAGAGCGGATCTGCTCGTCCAACGCTGGCAAACATTACAAATATTTCAACAGCTCAGCTCTGAGACACGCTGTCAGACGCTGCAGTGGGTGAAGGAGAGACATGCCAACATCATACTGACAGAAAGTAAGAAGAGGTTCGGTGACCAACACCCAACATCTGCTAAATGTTCTACTGTTAACATCCACACAACTAAATGTAGTTCAACCTGATGTTGGCTTCAGATGTTTGGAAGATGTTGGATTGTGGCTCTTCTCACTGTTCCACATCAATTTGAGGTTGGCATTACACATTATGCTATCAGATAACAACAACTAAATGTCAATCTTAACATCCACAAAACAAGAAATTCTAATGTGGTTCAATGTTGGTATTCAGTTGGATTTTATTTATGGTGTAATAATCAAAACGTAACTTCGGTCTCAAGCTGGAGTTTGATTTCGAAAGAATGCTGTTTTTTCATGGATACGTTTCTTTGATTTCCAGCCAAAGTCAAGGTCTGTACAACGTTGGAGCCGGATGCCAACTGAATGTGGGGTTTTGACAGCTATGTGACCGATGTCTGTCTAATGTTGGGGTTTGAAGTTAATCCAATGTTGGCTTTTGACAGATATGTGGCTGATGTCCAGCTAAAATTTTATGTCAACATCTGAGCTTGAGGTCAACCAGATTTTGGGTTTTGATCAAATCAAATTAAGTTTGTCACATCACATTACGCAGGTGTACGGCTGAGTGAAAAACCTGCAGCAGTACAACAGACGTATAAAATACATAAGGAGAAGAAAATACAAATGAAAATGAAGATATAGAATATATCTATGGAATATAAACTTTAGACCATATACACACATACTTACACTATACTGTACATTATTGCACTGTAGAGGTTATGTGTTTATAGAAACTAAAATAAAGAAATGTTTGCATTATATTTCCATGCATGAGTATAGAATTAGATGTAGGTGTAGCATGGGAAGGTTGGTGGTTGCAGTGGGAGAAAGATGTCTTTGAAGTCCCACCGAAATTCAACATCTGTCTAACATTTGAGCTTGAAGTCAACCCACATTTGTCTTTAATTTATTAATTTATTTGTTTCAATTTTCACCCCTACGAATATAGACATGCCCCCCAAGTTCACATGCCTGCTCCCGGTGCCAGAGGGGAGAGATCGTCCACATGTTTCCTCCGAGTCATGTGACGGCTGCCTACCGCCTCTTTTCGAACTGCCACCATTTGAATCGTTGCTGGGCAGCCATCGTGCTTGGAGGAGAACACTGACGCAATGGTCGGCAGACGCCTGCGCCGACCAGCAGCACACTTATATGTGATGTGGGAAGAGCGCCATCTACCCACCTCCCAAGGGACAGCAAGCCAATTTCACTCCCTGTGGACCCCGACTGCCGATGGTGAGCAGCATGAACCTCGATTTGAACTGGAGATCCCAGGATCATAGTGGTAACGCCTTAGCCCACTACGCCTCTCAGAGCCCTAACTTTGTCTTTTAACACCCATGCGAATTTAATTTCCCACCAAAATTCAACATCTACCTAATGTTTGAGCCCGAGGTCAGCCCAATGATATGTATATTTCATTCTACATCTGTTCATCTCCATTTTCATTTCCCATGACTTACAGACATTAAACTGGCATGCTGTGCCTGCTGGGGAAAGTGTTACCAGACATTTTGACCATAGCAATATACTGTACAGCATCTAATAACTTTTCAGCATCACCTCTATCCACTGGTGACGAGCTGTATAGTCCCCATAATTCAACCTGTTTGCATCCTGTTGAGAGCTCACGCTGACACAATGATTTTTTTTCTCATTGAGGCATATGTCTTTAATTTCAGCCACCTCCTTCAATTAGTGCACATCTGGGGTTGCGAAGGTCATCCAGGAGCTCAGGCCCTCACATTAATTCAACAATCCTTAGAGCTGACAGCGTATCTATAATCAATACATGCATCATTCATGTGTGTTAGCAGAAGTGTTTGCAAGCGCTTCTTGCTCCTGATAGATCCAATCTCCCACCCACTGCTCCCAGCAAGCCCACCATGTGAACAGAATGCTAAAGCTGAACGCAAAAAATGCCTCCCAGACAGCCCTGCTCTGTCCAATTACACTTACAGCAGTCTGTGATAAAAGGAAAGGAAGCAGGGGTCCCTGTGCTTAAATGAAAAAGACATTAGGAGCAGGGTGGTGGAGGAACGGAAGATGAAAATAAGAGGGATTTGTTGGGGATGTGTGTGGGAAGAGCAGGAAGACGGGAAAGGTAATGGGAGGGCGATGGCTGCCGATTAATGGCCAAAGCGAAACAAACAAATGTGAACAAGCAGACAGTAGAATGCAATGTTATAGAGTGTGTTAGCTTTACCCTTCAAACAGCTCTCCATGAGGAGGACTGGTATTTACTGTCACCACCCAGTAACGAGTTTATCTAATCAATCTAAAGGCCCACCTACGGAGGAACTTGGAGTGTACTTCTACTATGACAATACTTTACTCATATAAGGTTAAAGCAATATTATGTCTTGCTCCTAGGATCCTCACAAATTGTGCGATGAGAGCCTGCTTACTGCACACATGCATTTCTTAACAAGCTGAGAGATACAGAACAGGCATCTGGTGTGAAAGAAGCATGTTGAGTGAGGTGGTCAAGTAATATCACATGATTTTAAATCAATTTGAAAAGCAGCAGCAGCAGCAGCAGCAGCAATCTGGACCTGGAGTGGGAAGAACAGAGACAGCATTTGCCCTATTACAGTCAACGGGGCATTAAAATGTTACCGAAGCTGTTACTTTACTGTAAAACTGCTACATAAACATGTGGGTCTATGCTGTACGTGGGCGCAATTCCCCACTCTAATACCTGCAAGGATCCAAGGATCGCAGGTTTGAATCCTGGGTTCATGCAATTTGCCATCGGGAGCCGGAGACTGAGAGAGCAAAATTGGCCATGCTCTCTCTGGCTGAGTAGAGGGCGCTCTCGCTCCACATCACACCCATTGCGATGCTGGTCGGCACAGGCGTCTGTTAGCCATTGTATTGGAGCTACATGCCACGATGCCAAGAGCTACATATAAATACACTAGTTCTGATAAATACACCACTAATTAATTAACTTTATAGGCCCTGTAATAGAACCCTGTGGGACTCCAGAAGATAACCTGTGGATACTGAAAACGACATGTGCACAGGTGTAGGTTGCAACCCACTTAGAAGTTTGCAAACTTTTCTATGAAAGTCACGCAGTTTCATATTCCATTCTCCTCCACGGCCTAAACGCTCAATGGCATCCGAAGCATGTGAAACAACATCGTCCTTATCCACAAAGATAATCATTAGTAGGAAAACGTCTTCCAAAACTTCCCTTGTAGTGCACTACCTCCGTACCCATATGCCTAATTATCGTCTGAATCTGGCAGACTGGAGCACATAGTCTCTCTCAGAAGAGGGGGAAATACATAAAAGATGAAGAGGAGCAATAAATACAGGAGGGTTCTCTTTGATGACAACATATTTTGTGGAGTCGCTTCTCTGAGGCCTGTCACATTTCCATTAGTGTTGAAAGCTGTACCTTTTTTTCATACCAAAAAGGTTTTATAGTTTTTGGAATCTCCCAAATCTGGCACTGCAGGGGGCTGGCTTTGAGGAGGCAGACCACATCCCCCCAGGGACGAGTGGGATGGGAAGGCTTTCATCCCGCTTGAACGAAAGCTGGCTGAGGATCTGATCAAAACCTCCACCCGCACAAACCCTGAAAGGTGAGGATTACGACTTTTTCCGTTAGCCATTGGATCAACATGCTTTGATCATTCCCGCAGGTGACTGATTCCCAAACAGCACTATCCTATGAGCTGTAACGTTCCTTGGACTCAAATGGTCTTGCCCAGTAAAGACGGAATGATGAGATACGTCACATGCCGGACATGCAGGAAGGTTCCCCAGCTCAGTCGAGATCTACGTGACCTTGCCATTGTGGTGATACATGAGGGCAAAACAGCATCAGCACCTAAGCAGAGTTCTCTCAGAGGCCAAGAGGTTAGACTATCCCTCTAGGAAATCTCTTTCCCTCATCTATCTTCCTTCAGGAGGGATATATCTGTTTTTCTGCCGTCTCTGCAGGCTACCTCTCCACCACGGGAGAGGCATAAGTCAGCCATAAGCGTTTCCGCTGCTGGAGATTGTCCTCGTCTGGCTCTGCCTGACAGATTGAGCTGTCCTCACCTCCTGCTGGAATAGGGGGGCCGCTGGACAGTTACAAGCCCCCAGCCAGCACAAGAACCTCTAATTAACAGGAAGGGCTGAGGTGTTTATGAAAAAGAGGAATGGAAGAACGTCGGAGAGAAAGAAGAAGAGCTACAACCTGTGAAAATACATATAGATGGACAGACAGACAGACGGGGGTGTAACTATGTAACAATAATGTCACAATGCAAAAACACATATTGTCTGTACTCTGTTATCCAGTGCACTCGCATTTGGCATGCATGTGATGCACCACCTCCTGCCCTAAAAGCAAAAATGATTTAGTAAACTGATTTACAACAGAAAATCATGAATAAATTGGAAAATTTCATTTGAAATTGAAAAATGTGTTTCTGGAGACTCATTTATTTATTTGTTTGTTTGTTTGTTTGCTTGCTTGAAACGTGACTGTGGTTCACTGGATGTTTCTATGCATTGAAAAAAAAAATCCATAGATAATTTTCTTGATTATGTAAATCTGGCAGTTGCTTTTCAAGATGATTTAATGAAATGCATTAAAAAATTTCCATTGACTTCCATTAAAAATGAAGACGGTTTAATCCTTCTCCTGTAAAGCTGCCATTTATGGAGATCAATAGTAATGAAAAAGGAATTCTTCTTAACAAATGCGTATTTGAGTGCCAGTAAATGAATATTACACACATTTATACACGTGTTATCAACACGTTCCCGAATGTTGCCATACGTACTGTTGCACACAGTGAGAGTGAGAGACAGAGTGACACTCGGTGTTTCAGAAATGACGTGATTATACTTTCATGGCGGAAGCCGGAGACGCGGAGCGGAGCTGAGTGGGAGTTACTGCGATCCATGTGTGTCTATGGTGAGAGGCAGGGATGGGAAGAAAGAAAAGGAGAGGAAGCAGAGAGCCCTCCTACAGGTTAGTGTGTGTCTGCGGGCTTATTAGCAGCAGGAGTTCAGTCGGGGGCCTCAAATCCCACCCAAACACAGCCGAGTATACACGGTGACCTCAACTTTACCTTGGCCTTCAAAATCCATCACACAGCAGGGCCCGACAACAGGCAAAACACACACACACACACACACACACACACACACACACACACACACACACACACACACACACACACACACACACACACACCTGCACTACTGGAACACAGGTTTACATGCACATATGGAAATCCGAACTTCAGTCTTCTCCACTGAAGCTCAGTTCTGTCGACACACAGTTCTAAAGCCCCAAAATCATCTCATCATCTTAGTTAAAGCTCATTGTTACAATAACATCTAGTAAAAGGGTTTGAGTTGAGTAAGTGGTGTGGAATCCCAACCGCAATATTATTCCTCATATTTGGAAGTGAATGCATTTCCAGTGCTGATCATTAAAGCAGAGAAATAAAGAGGACGACAGAAAAATGCATCCTTACATCTATGAGTGTCTGTTCTGTGCAGAAGTGATTTCTGAAAGCACAGCACAGCCTTTCTTAGTGTCTGTTGATAAAGAAAAGCAGGACTTAATAGTTGTATTAAAGCAAGCAGGGAAGCCTGTGAAGCAACCTGTCTAGAGGTGAAGAAGAAAATAAAGGAAAGATCAAATATGAGAGAAATTAAAATATCATCAAGTATCGCAATATAAAGTTTTGCAATCCTGTATTTTCATGGTCACTACAGTGGACAGATATTTAAAAGTCATTATTTTCTCTGTGCCTTGTTTTTGTATCTGACGTGTTTCTGGAGATGCACTCTTTGATTGATTGATTGATTGATTGATTGATTGATTGATTGATCGACTGACTGACTGATTGATTGATTGATTGATTGATTGATTGATTGATTGATTGATTTACTGACTGACTGAAAACACAGGACAGTGGACTGTGGTTCATGCTATTTTTCATAACCAGACCAATGCATGTTAAAGCATAATATATATTTATTCAACAGCATTAAATTTTAATTTTACATTTGTAAACAAATTGATTTATTCCATTCATTGGTCCATTAATGCAATATCAGTAGTAGGTGATCAGCTGAGTGGACACATCAATAATTCTTAATTACATAAAAAACCCACAGACACACAATTCATTAGTTGTACCACCCGAAAAGGAGAATAAAATAATATGAGAAAAATCCTGATTCACGTTGTCATACTGATTCATGGATGAAAGGGTTAATAGATTAGATTTACAGATTGGTGGCAAACAGTGGTTCATTTTGTGCTGTTTAAACCCTGACCTCTAGATGGCAGTGTAAAACAAAACAGGATAAAACTGGATAAAACTCAAAATTCGAGTATAAAAAAACCTGTAATATATCATCTTGCTTATTGTATCACCGTCTGTCAATCACCCAAGTCACTTAGTAACTCAGCTTGAAGATTATCCACAAGGGGGCACTATTACTAATAAAAAAACGTTTGCTGCTTCATATCAATAACAGCACATTTTTATTTCCTCATCTGCATCTTTTTTCTCTAAAAATTGTCTGGATGAAGATGTTCGTACTCCTGAGTAAGGTTACCCTATTCTTACACCATCAAAATACATAAATTCAGGTTTCTACATCACTTTGTCGTGATCACTCTGAATCTGGCAGCTGATTTTTATGTTGTTACAAAATTTCATCATGAATCGACCAATAGAAATGCTCCAAAATGACCTGGAATAAAATCTTCTACTTTGACTTCCATTCAACGTTAAACAGATTTTTCCTTCTCATGCAAAGTTGCTGGAGACGGTCAGGTTACATAAACCGCGTATATTAACCTTCACTGTACTTCACTGACCGACAGCACATTCTGATTATTGCCTTTACGTCTATTTATCTATAGATAGAGTTTTCACACACTGTATGTTCTGCTTGACCATACCAGAAGACGGCAGATGAATAGCTTCAGACTTCAAACCCAACGTCCAAATCATTTATCTTAATCTCATCTGAGTGGACACACACGTGTGCACACACCCAGGGTCATGGTTCACGGAAAGGTGAGTGTGAACTCTCCACTTCTCTGAGATGACCTGTGATCCCTGTGTGCCCAGTAATTTTGGGTGTGACCCCATAACCTTTAGGATCCAGCATGACCCTTAGGTGACACCTTCCACAGTGACCCTCAGAGCTCACACCTCTGACCGGGAGTGCTCACAAAACACACTATCGCAGAAGTATCATTCAGCTTGACGCATGTGTGAGCGGCTGGTTTTTCCATCGAGGTGGGATTTTACACTCAGCAGTGTTAACGGGTGTTAATGAAGATGTAGCGATGTCATCCTGAAGACTAATGGGTGAGCTGGGGAAGTAAGCAGAAGCCTGGGTTTCTGTACACAACTGTCAAACAATGCTAACATTGTCTTTCTCATCTGATACCCCACTTACGTTAATCAGAAACCTTCCCACAAATAGATCTGAAAGAACCAGGAGGATCTTCTGGCTCCTGTTCCTCAATTGCACTCACCGTAGTCAGCTACTAGGGATGGGCAATATATCGTAAAAATTGATATATCGAAATATATTTGGTAAAAGATATAAAATGGGTATATCGTACTATTGCCCTTGTTACACAGGTTACCATCTGTGTACGAGTTCATTCTAGAAAAGAAAGTAAGAAAGAAAGTGGGTTGTTTGTATGGAAACTGGGTTTCCAAAGGGACGACTCTCAACAGAGTACAGTCTTGTTGAAATGATGCCACAAGAAGGTCATAATTAAAGCTTACTTTTTAAATATAGACCATGATGTGTTCATCAATTTTGTTCATGTTGTCATAGTATATCAACATTTCTCTTAAGCATATATATATATATATATATATATATATATATGTATGGCCTGGTGTCCAATCTTCATTAATTGCACCAGTAAGAGCAGAGTGTGAAGGTTCAATTAGCAGGTAAGAGCACAGTTTTGCTCAAAATATTGCAATGAACACAACATTATGGGGGACATATCAGAGTTCAAAAGAGGACACATTGTTGGTGAACGTCTTGCTGGCGCATCTGTGACCAAGACAGCAAGTCTTTGTGATGTATCAAGAGCCACGGTATCCAGGGTCCATGTCAGCACCACCAAAAAGGACCAACCACATCCAACAGGATGAACTGTGGACGCGAGAGGAAGCTGTCTGAAAGGGATGTTCGGGTGCTAACCCGGGTTGTATCCAAAAAACGTCTGTTGTTGTCAATTTTATCTTTTAAACGTACAACTGCTTGAAATAAACCAAAATATTTGCCCAAATCAAAATACCCCAGCATTCAGACTCTGGCCTGGGCATTAGAACCCAATATTTTTTAAGGAGACCAAACCGTGAACCAAATGCGAAACTTTGTACAGAAAGAGAACAACATCACTCTGCGCAGTCAGGTCGTGTCCCCGGTTAGTTTCTTTCAATCTCTTACTTTCTAACATTTGATTTGATTTCATAGCTATTTAAAAAGTCTGGCCCATGATAGCTGATTTTTTTCCCCTTTTCTATGTTGAATTTAATGAAATGTACCGTAATAATAACTTCATTCAATGTATCTGTTCGTTTATTTGAAGACTGATTGGAGAATAAAAGTGTAGAATGGCGTGAGAAACTCTAATTACTGCAGCAATATGTGAGAAGTCCCACAGGCACAGTTTCCTCAACACCTCATCTCGGCCTTATGCTCCAGAATCTCCATACGTATCAACATCATAACGGGTCATATCCCAAAGGTCACATCCCAACACCCCCTCCATTACCCTCTTCCACACAAACGTCCCCTCTCACTCTTCCGCCCACACTAATCAGAGCTACAGAGAGTGCTCGCTAGCAGTGAGGCAAGATTGAGGAACGCTCAACATGGAACGATTCCATCACCCTCATTAGGAATTCCAGCGGCAGCATTCCGTGTCAAGGCCTATCACGACCAATAAGTGTGGCCTGTGATCCCGTAAAGCTCTGGAATTCTCCAAATCACAGTCCTGCATATCTTTATCCCTGGGTCAAAGGCAGCCAGGGTGGAACACTAATTGCTCTTGTCAGGTAGGATGGTTGGCTGGTGATATGAAAGAGTGTTTTTTCTCTCCCTCTCTTCTCGATAAGAGTGGATTTGGTGGGGAGTCTTTAAGTGGCGGGAGTTGTTTTGAGGCAGAGGTCTTACATAATTCATTGTAAGACTTCTGTTTAATCCTTAAAAAGTGTTTCATGCACACACACACACACACACACACACACACACACACACACACACACACACACACACACACACACACGTTTTAATATCAGGATGTTTTATTAGAATATGTAAACATATGAACTTTTGATCTTCATGTTCATGAGGGAGGTGATATAACTAAGCACACAACTGAAGAAATGTCTCAGTGGAATGATTTTCATTTATTTAATGGAATCAAATTTCTAATGCATTTATTGATTTTAAAGGAAAAAGTTGATCACATTTATTACGGTACTTAAAATGTTTAATATGAGATGCAGATGATTAGAACATAGAGAGGATTTTGGTTTTCTCTTGATTGTTGAATGAGTGGTATCACCATGATCAGATCCACAGAGCTTCCTGGGGCCTTCAGAGAGATACATATGAGTCTGGTACGAAAGTCTCTTTTCTGATCATTTTTTTATCCATTACTCATCTGACTCTGAAAGGAGTAAGACGTTTGTGAGATTGTTTGTGGTTGCATACTAGCTTCTAATTTCAATACCAGTATTACGCAAATGCATATGACAGGATAACCATCAATTTTTAATACTAATTCCTTCTTCTTTCGGCTGCTCCCTTTAGGGGTCGCCACAGCGGATCATCTGCCTCCGTCTTACCCTATCCCCTGCCTCCTCTACTGTTACACCAACCATCCTTCTAACCCGCCTTCCACCTGTCCTCCTCGGTGGTCTTCAAACTACAGTAGTCCAACCTCCACCAGCACCCTACGGTCGTCGTTAATCTGAGCCTCGACCGATCCGGTATGGCAGTCATATTTATGATCCACATAGTTTTGGCACAAGTTTTACACTGGATGCCCTTCCTGACGCAACCCTCACCAATTATCAGGGCTTGGGACCAGCACCCGAAGTGCACAGAGTACACCCCTAACGGCTGTTTGTTCAATTTTAATACCATGGTAAACCTAAAACTGGTATATGGTTAGGACGATTTTGGAGGAGCCTGTCTTATTTAACCCTCAGACATTAGTTTGGTTTGCTCTTGATTGTTGAAGTGAGTGAGATCACTAAGATTCAGCTTCCTGAGGTTGTCAGAAAGAAGGCTGTAGACGCCGAGGAGTCTGAGAAAGGATTTAAAAAGAGCCATTCCACTCCAACGCTACGACACTTTCACTGGATGATGACCATCTCAGAAAACATCCCCTTTCTTATGTACAAATCTGCTGACTGTTTTCTTCATTGATTGGCTGACGTTCAGCAAATTCACACTATATGATAACCATCCATTTTAATATCACGGTGAATCTGAAATCAGTATACTGCTGCATCCCTACTGGAGTGCCAGCGTGGCCATATCAGTCCATTCCAGCAAGTTCAGACCAAGAGCAGACCACAAGATGCATAACATCTCCAACCATCCAACAGTAGATCTCTCCACAGCTGATATCAAAGTGCATGCGTCTGCAGTTTTAAAGAGACCAAAGACGTTGCGAGAGTGTCAAACAAACATCAGGGCAAGACTAGAGCTTGCCAGAGACCACCTAGACCAAGGCCAGGACTTCTGGAGCCCTGTGCTTTGGTCAGATGAACCTTACACACTCTTAAGGACACTTAATGAAAATAAAGATCCATGATTTACGGTAAAAATGTACAACGGCAATAACACACTGGACTACACCGCACTCCCAGCTCCCAGACCCACACCACACTCCACCAAAAACACACATGCATGACAGCAGCAGACCATCAGCTAGATGAATAAGACGGTCTTAGCAGAAGCCTTCTAATTAGCTTTCCTATTGCTTTTTATAAGTCACACACCCCCGTACACACTCCCTCCCTAACAGCACCAGCCCATATGGGCTGCATATTGGACCTTCAGCTCTGTGTTCAAAGACTGCAGATGTTAAAACACGTGTTTCACTTCTGTAAGAGTGTAACAACACCAACACACTCAAATCCCCCTCAAACTGAGGGGGCAACTTCCAAAACCATCAGATCTGCTCTGCTGAAGTTTAAGTAGATACGACATTAATGTTTCCTGCTCAAACTGACTCCCGGAGAAAGATGAATGCATTCTTCACTCTTCCGTCACTCCCTCTCTCCCTCTCTCTCTCTCTGTAAGTGACTGTAAGAAACATGTGCTGCATTAAGGAATAGGGAGGGACCGAGACCAGCGGTCATAAGAACACGGCTGATTACAGAGATGCAGATTAGAGGACACTGCCCCACACACACACACACACACACACACACACACACACACACACACACACACACACACACACTCAAAATCTCTTATAATAGAGGTCAAGGGGCAGATGTTGATGCACTTTTGTAGAAGAAAGAGAGAGAGAGAAAGAAAGAGAGAGAGAGAGAAAGAAAGAGAGAGAGAGAGAGAGTAGAGGATGTGTCAGACCAGGGTAGTCAAGCACAGAATTTAATTGCATCCATACAATCTGTCTAAGACTCTCACACACACACACACACACACACACACACACAATCCTCAAAGGCTGTACATCTGTCTCACTGCGAGAATAAACATCAGTCCCATTAATGAGCTGCTTCCCCACCGCTACAGGCCTCGTCCTGCTCAGCTTTACTGACCCTCTATTCCTCCACTGTCCTCTCACTGTGTCCATGTTCATACACACACAGCTCAGTTTTTGAAGTGAAGAGGACGAGGTCACAGTGCGGGGGGAACTGGCGAAGTGTTTTGATATCTGATCGGGTGTGTTCAGAGGGACAGTCTGGGAAGCACAGCATAGATAAACAGTGGGATGTTGTGAAAGTGTGATCCGTGGTGATCAGACAACATCCCGACCTCACTAATGCTCTTGTGGCACCAACATAAGCAGGAGAATCTCTTGTCAATACCCTTGATTTCATAAAAAAAAAAAAAAAAAAAAAAAAAAAAAAAAATGTTGAATGAGTGGGCGTCCCAATACTTGGGTCACACACAGAAGGATTTCGCACGGCAACAGACAAGAAACTAGATCCTCCGAAGAAGATCTACAGTCACCTGACATCTGAATAAACAGGAGCGAGTGTGTTTCAAAGGGAAGCTTCAATTGCTTTGTCTTACAGCCCGAGTCTGGTCATGAGCCAGTACAATCAATATCATAAGCAGGGGAAAAAAGATTACGGGCTATCTGGTAGCTCGCAGTGAAAGCAGAGATGATTTTATCTGCAACCTTTAGCCCCCTTCTTTCAACAATATGAAAGGAGGGGAAAAGAAGTGGAGCAACAAAATGGAAAGAAGGCTACACTTCAGAAAAGCACATTCCACACAGTAAATCCTATCATTTCATGTCTGCTACCTAGAAAAATAATGCAGCTGCAGGGCAAGTCAAACAGATTTCATTTCACTCATATCTGGTGACACCGGCTTTCTTTCCTTTTCTCCTCCGTTCCTCCTCCCCTCCTTGCCTGTAACAGTATCTACCTTGTTCCACGGCCCCCCGGGAGAAATGCAGGCCTTTCTAAAGCACGGCCAAGCTGCACAGGCAGCGACAGAGGCAGGAAAGGAAGGCGAGCGCCAGCCTGCGGCCGGCCTAGCGGGACATGACTCATCCGAGGTCCGCTGCGAGCGCAGGGGGCGAAGGAGAAGCGCAGAAATAAAGAGGCAGCGAGAGATGGAAATCAATAATCCAGCAGAGTGAGGCCTCCTCTGATATGATCCAGTGCGTCGCTCTTCCTCTCGCTCTCTCTCTTTCTATAAATCTCCAGCCCTGCCCAAACAAGACTGATGCACCAGGCCCCAGTCTTCTCTTCTGCCTGATCTGATTTGATGCAGACATTTAAAATATGGACGCAATGAGTCTGTCCTGGACTGGTCAATGCAGCAGGAAGCCAGGATCAGTTTCCATGGCTCATTCGTGAGTGTGCGTGATATGATAAAGCAGCAACCCTGAATTCCGTCAGCAGTGGGGTTTATCAATACTGATTCAAAGCCTGTCAGAATCAAACCTTGGATCTCTAAACTGGTAACTTTTCAGAAGGAGAAAAAAAAATAACTTGGTTGAAAACGAATGTAAATGACTTTCATATTTTGAGGAATTTCATTGGTGAAGCTGATTTCAAATGGAAAATGTCAAAAATGTAGATACAAGGTTTTGTTCTGGCCATAACAATAGATTTTATAGGCTGATTATAAATAAGATTTAGACCAATTTTATAGAGCCTGAAGGCAAATACCAGTATAAACCAGTAGAGCACACTCTAAATATAATGGGTCTTATAAAGATTGAGCAGTTTGATACATTGACCACCTGCTGCATTACTGTGTCCCTAAAACATCTGACAAATGTCAAATATCATCTTCATCAAATAATATAATGATATTGTTTTATGTATAATCATATTGTCCAATCAGCTACTTGTTACAGTGCAGTTTTAATAGTTATGCTCTTAAAAAAGAAGGTGCTACAAAGGGTTCTTTGTGACTTGCCATTGAAGAACCATCAGAAAGATCACTGGGAGGGCTGCATTGTGATTGGCCGAGCTAAAGTCACTCCTATATCACTGGGCGTGCTGCATTGGGACTGTCCGTGCTAAATGCCCCGCCCAATATCATTGGGAGAACTGCACTGTGATTGGCTGTGCTAAATGCCCCACCCACATCACTTCAACAGCTAATTAACTGTTACTTGCTAATTACTGAACTAACCATAGTTGCCCTAGTTCCTTTAAATGTCACACTAGTGCTTTGTAGGTGCATTTGATCCTTTCCATTTACTGTAGATGTTAGATATGGTATTAGGTCATATATACAGTAGATCATACAGTATGTTACATCACAACCAAACAATGTCTTCACGTCTTGAAATTCCGTTCTGGTAAGACGACACCTGAAACCTACAATATCCGCGAAGTGAGAGGATATGTAGACAACTATTTTCACACGATGCTCTTCCTCATGGTTCGATGCCCATGAAAACACTCCCGAGCTCTAACGTGACTCAAGAAAAGAGAGAGAGAGAAAAGAAAATCTGTTCCATGTGAGGTTTATATCATCCTTTATAGTCTTGTCTCCCTCGTTCTTTCCCATCTCATTTTGTTCTCTGGGGCACCTTGATGAAGAGGACTTGGCATGTGTCTCCTCTGCTTGCCCTGCAGCCTTGCACGAAATGAAAAGCAGCTCATTATCGGAACATTCTGGAAAAGCCCATGTCCCCCGAGACGCCAAGAGCACCGATACCATCTTCTGACAGGGCGCGCAGACGCTGAAGAAATGAGACGCCATTAAAATAATACTGAAGAGAGGAGCCAGAACACAATATCGCTCTCTACAAGCCTTCTATTCACGCGCAGTGTCAAGTTAAGGGCAGGAGCGTTCAAACAGGGTTATCTTTGCTCCAGCTTAGATGTAGGCTAATCACTCTTTCCCCCGACAAGTGTTAAAGGGGCATTTCCTCAGTCATTAGCTCAGGGGTCCATTCATCATGTAGCTGTTAGCACGTTTGGGCCAGTGAACCTTATCGATTTCTCTTTTAAGAAAAGCTGCAAATATTTGGGAAAGGGGACGCCCCGATGAACTGACTGAAATCCACTCTGCAGTTCCTTTACTCGAATAATGAACTTACATCCATCGGGTCTTTGAGTGACGCCATAGAAGAGCCAACTTTGGTTCCATGTAAAAGCCTTTAAAGGTCTGAGGAACCTTCAGTCTCAAAGAAAAAAATGGTCTCAAGAGGAATCTGTACATATGATATTCCGGGGAATTTCAGAGAATTAACCCTTAAACTAACCCTAACGTAACCTCTCATCCTAACCGTAACCATAGAAGAATGTGGAATTCTTACCATTTATGCATGAATTTTCCAGTCATTCATTTATTCTATAATGGAGAAAAGGAGCAAGCTGTGGCGATGCCGTTCTCTCAATTCTTCTTCGAGTACATGGCAAATTCAAAAACCAATGCCACCAGTTGACGGGAGCTCCTCGTGAACCACGATGTGTGTATAAAACAAGTTTCTGCAGATCTTGCAAAAGTAACCAATCTCTTGAGGTGCATTTCAGTCACGCATGTTTGTATTTGATGAGATTCAAACCTGCAACTTGCACTTTATAGTCCTTTGTACGTGTGATTCTACATTGGAAGCTACTTTATAGCTTAAAGTCCCGGATTGTTTTTCTCTCTGTAACTTAATGGAAGAGTTAATGTAACTGATTAGAGAGTCACAACTATATAGGATTACAAAGTTTAGAACTGCAAACTGGTCTTCAAAAAAATCTATATTTGCTATAAACTGCTGTAATGGTATTAATCAAAGAACCACTTGAAGCACCTTTATTTTTTTTTTTCAAAAGAAATTGATGCTCGCTCTAAAACTAGGCAATCCAGCAACTGAAGTGCAGACTGTGCTTCTAGGCTTTTCTGATGGATTGTACATAGTGTGGTTTGAAGAGAATGAGAAGAAGTATTAAGTGAACAAGAGTAAAAGGAATGAACTTTCAGATTTTCCACAGGTACAACACAGCATCGACTGAAGACAACCACTTCAAAGTTGGCCCTTCAGGCTTCTAGCCAACACTGTCGACCCAACCACACTGTAAGTCCAGGTCTGCATTGTCAACGGATATGTCATCCTCAGTTCAGCACTGCTGGCCTGGAATCTGAACGTTAGGCAAAAACGACAGCTGTCAGACTGGAGAGGTGTGATGACAACAGATCACAGACGTGTCTAACATTAACTCAACGCCCTGAACGTGTTCGGGAAATTGCTGAAACCTTTCTTCGTAGATGATCCAGAGCAGAAATGCACAGTTGCATATCCGCAAGAGGGTTTGTGCTACTGAAGCTACAAAACATCTATACTGAGCCAGAACCTTTGACTTTTGAGTCCAAGACATCTGCAGTTGAGGAAAGAGGACAAAAACTGGCAGACAGGCTTTGTCATGTGTTCCGTGCAATTTACTGGTTTTATTCCAGTCCACAGCAGTTGAAATATTCTAGCAGACAAGTGCTACCCATTTGGCCAGAAGGTGCTGCAGTTAAGGAGGAGTGTCCCTCAACCCAACCAAGTGCGCTTGGTCTTAGCCTTCAAAGAGAGAAGAAACCAATGGATTGCTCTGCGTGCAGCTCCTGCTGAATAAGGTCAAGCTCAGAGAAATGCTGCAAACTTTTCTGAAATTCCGGCGTGCTGTCAAAATCCCATGGTTGCACGTCAGTATAAATAGATTCCGAATGGATCCAAAGACTTTGAAGGCACAAAGTCACTTTTCAGGCCTATTTCCTCTTGCAGCTCGCTCTTATGATCTCGGAACACAATGCTTGTTTGCGGCCTGGGTATTTTTACTGCTTAACCATCTTAGCCTGTATTTCCACATGTTCCTTCTGTGGGCGCTGAAGGCTCTGGGTTTAGATCTGGTCAAGGTTGCCTGTTCTGTTTGGATTCGGGCCTCTCGTCTCTTGTGCCAACACACACAGCACAAGCCCATAACTCACTCAGCACGGCCCTTCAGAGGCAGCACGCAGCAAGCAAAGAGCTCTGGTTGCTCAAAACCGGAGAGGACCTGAGTTCTCGTTCTCGTCTGAGGAAAGCTGTGCAAAAACCGCAAAGGAGGCCAACTTGTACTCTATTATTCCGTCTGTCTGGCTGTCTGTTCATCAGTCTAAAGATACGAGATATTTTTTTTTTCTTGCAATCCGTCTCTCTTATCTAATATTCTCTTTCTCCCCGTGTAATAAAGTTGGGATTCTGTATCGGGAGACACATTCGCTCTCTTTTCCAATCAAAAGACAGAACGAGGTTTTCGCTTCGAAGGTTGTCTATCTTTAACAGGGCCGGGGCTACCATTCTCTCCTTGTGATGAAATCCATTTAACCCCCCTCCGTCCCAGGGGTCCCCTTCTGCCTAACACGCTCAAAGGGTGTCAACCCCTATTACGCATCTCAGAGCTAGACACCTAATAACCTAAGATCAGCCGCTCAGACTGAAGTCAAATTCACTCACTCAATTTGACGCTTGGTTTCTCTCCACTTGATTCGCTCTTGTGCTCCAGATCAGAATGGTTTGTGACAACATATCAAGCACTCGCAGAGGCGACATAGGTGGGGGGTGAAGCTGTTGGACAGGGTTGAACAGGACGGATGGAGACGCGAGGCATGACGGAAAAGCAGTGCCACTGGAGGTCAGAGGATATTCTGGAAATAGTACTGCAGGGAATCGACTGCAAGTCCCTCCTTCCCTGCCAACTCCTTGAGATGGCACACCTTGGAATGAAGAGGGTTCCTGACTAACGATAGGCGATATCATCAGATGGTGTGTTATTCAGGACCAGAAAGGAAAAATCCATCCCAGGATTTGATTCTGACAACTTATCCACCACTGCTCACGCCGGGATGGAATTCTTTAGGTGGACTTTTACATTTGATTACACAAAAATATTGGCTCTCATTCACCAATATCTTCCTAAAGTACAAAAATAATCTGTCAGCTTCATGGTGTGTTTTAACGCTGTGACGTTCAGCTGTATTTTCCTGTTTCAACCAAGTAAGTAAACAGGATGTACTTATGATAATTCACTTCCTTTTTTTGTTAAACAAAAAAAAAAAAAAAAGAAAAAAAAGAAAAAAAAAAGAAAAAGAAAATGTCAACCACAATGTGTCTCAAATTCCAAAATAAAAGACTTTCGGTCTCAATATTATATTTTATTCTTTGTAGCCTCAATTCAATGTTCTGTTTAACCTGAACAGTGTGTTTATACGAACATTAGGAGTTCAAACCCTTAAAAAATAAAATAAAAAATTAAAAATACAATATATTTTCTGCCTTTTTAAACATTTAAACGGGTCAATATAACATAAGTGTTAAACCACAGAACTCTTCACAGCTCTGCTCTTATAACGATGGATCCTGTTGTCCTCAAAACCTGAATTAATGCTGAATAAGAAAACAGAGGTCTTTCTTCTTAAGACGCGCTGGTGAATGAAGAGCACTGTTTTCCGTTTCAGTGGTACTGATGGACCATAAAGACCTAGTTAAAGGTCAAACACTTCAAAAGCATCATGTCTTCTGTCTGTTTCTATTGAACATTGTTCTTTGATGTATAAATAGTAAGTATGTGACTTTGTGGTAAGTATGTGTTAAGCATGTGACTCAGACTTGATGTTATGGGCTTATTTACAACCCTGTTATTTTGCCACAGAAAGACACTGATATTATTTGGGGGCTTTGAGGGGACGAAACAAAGAGCTCTGCTTTTACCGGCACTACATCCATAGATTTCCAGCTTTGACTAGAACTAACAGGGCTTTCGATGGTGGGCTTTCTTTATGTGATTTGGGGGGTGAATATAAATAGTCCAGACTGTTACATAACAGTTTTGGAGTG
The DNA here is from genome assembly GCA_034509495.1 of Acestrorhynchus altus. Classification (NCBI taxonomy): domain Eukaryota; kingdom Metazoa; phylum Chordata; class Actinopteri; order Characiformes; family Acestrorhynchidae; genus Acestrorhynchus; species Acestrorhynchus altus. The sequence goes on from CM067517.1 coordinate 7,644,225, forward strand.
TGGGAGTTGGTCTTCTTTGCAGCCTTGTTTTGTGTTTACTAGACGTTCTTTCGAAGGAGAACAGAGCAGTGTTTAAGGTCCATGTTCACTTCCATGTACTGAGCTTTCATTACTCAACTATCCCAAATAAAAAGTGTCTGCATTCCAGGACCCCTTTAATATTCATATAGTAATTATAATAACTATTAATTAAACCTCAGATACACTGATAAAAATACAAGATCCTTGAGGAACTATTGTCAGTTCTAAAATTTCACCTGTGGAGGAACCTCTAAAGGTGCTTCAGTGAGCCTTCAATAAAAGAACAAGGTTCCTGGAGGTTCTTGAAGGTTCTTTGAAGCACCTTAAGAGGTTCCTTCACAGTTTCAAACTAAAAAAACCTCTTCTCTGTCACAGTGTTTCTGGTTCATATTACCACCATTATGAACAGTTCTGACTTGAAAAGTCTGTGCTGAATGGACCAAACACCAAACCATCTCTGAATGAGAAATACGGATATATGGACAAAAGAATTGGGACGTCTGCTCATTGCTTCTTCAGAAATCAAGGGTCTTAAAAGGAGTTCATCTTGTTTTTCTTGGAGTAACTGTCTCTACGGTCCTGGAGCATTGCTGTGAGTGCATTACCTGATTACATGATTACCTCCCCAAATCAACCCCAACTCTCCAACTCATCTTAACAATACTGGATTACGCACCATCGTTCCAAAGAACACAGGTCCACTGGTCCACAGCTCAACGCTGGGGGGCTTTATACTCCCCAAGCCAATGTCTTGCATCAGCATTAGACATGGTGCTCATAGTTTTGTGTTTATCTGCTCCAGAGAGTCCTATTCTATTGGTAATACCTCTCAACAGGGACTAGACAGGCTGCGTGTGTGTCAGCAGTGAAATTTTAAGTAGATTATATTTCATTAGTGAAAATATATTGTAGTTCACATCTCAATGGTTTAATTTGCTGGAATTTTTGCTGGGACGTTAAAAAAGCCAAGTAATTCAATGTCTGTCATTTGCAATGCAGATTCATTTTGGCACAAGAGATGCTAAACAACATCATAAAAATTGTGAAATATCAGTTTCATAAGATGTTGTCTCAGAGTTGCAACACTGAGGGATCATTGTTTTTTTAACCACACTAACGATGCATTTTATCCATTACCCCACAAAACACGCAAACGCCTGCAATGAAATCTCCAAAATGTCCCACATTCCACATTCAGCACATTCCTCTTCCTCTCCGTCACCGGTATAACATCTCGTCAGTACACATGCATGTTCAAAGCCAGCCATAATCGCAATCAAGGCCCCATAAACAGACATACGGCAGACACCCGCTCTGCAGCCCTAAGCCAACAACCCTGCGCAGCACTTAGCATCTGCTTGTGAATAAATCTAAACTCAGTAGGCAGCTGTCCACAGGAACTTGTACAAAGTGACTCCCCCAGTCAGGCCCGCTCTGCCGTCTTTCAGCCTGCCTCAGATGGGCAGACCAAAAACAGGGCCACAAACACACAGTCGAGCCCATCTGCCATCGCTATGCACGCTATGCATGTCCTGCCTAACAGATCCGCTGCACCACAATCTGGAAGCCAGCAACTTCAAAGCCCAGCAACAGGGACAGTGCAGTGAGGGAAAGCACAGATAAGACTCGATGTGGAGCAGATAAAGAGATCATTAACATGCCTTTGTATCAGCCTGAGCTGTGTTCTTCAAAACAGACACCTGCTACATAATGAGTTAGAAAACAATTCCTTCATAAGGAGCTATGAGTCCTAGATCTCAGCAAAGCAGGAGCCCATCACTCCAGAAGATTAGTCTGCGTAGTCATTTTCCTCACCTGTCAGATGTATTCTTACACCAAAAAGGGCTCTTTGAAGTGATTTCAGAGATGGCATATTGGTGAGAATGGATGTTTGTATTGAGCCAATATCATCAGAAAATCCTGGATGGGATAGCAGAAGGAAAAAGCAATACGCAATAATATAATATCCATACTGGCCGATATTCAAGAATCTGATATCAGTATTGAACAATCCTCAATAATTTATAATGTTATAAAAATGTATCAAATCAATTCTCATTTAATATTGGTGCTTCAATACTGGTATCAGTCAATACTCTATAATGTCGACATCATCCAATACTCAAGATTGCAATAATGGTATTGACCAATACTCAATAATTTAATAATGGTATTGACCAATACTCAATAATTTAGTAATGGTATTGACCAATACTCAATAATTTAATAATGGCATTGACCAATACTCAATAATTTAATAATGGTATTGACCAATACTCAATAATTTAATAATGATATTGACCAATACTCAATAATTTAGTAATGGTATTGACCAATACTCATAGGTGTGTTGAGGCAGAGGATACCTGACTCTTGGTTCAAGGGCAAGCACTGACACCTACTGCCCTGCAGAATCTATCACTGGATGATACTTTAAAGTTGGTGTAGTGAAGAACAACACAGCCCTCCCTTGGCCGACTAAGCCTTCATTCCCAAGCTGGAAAAGCACACCAGGCCACTCCAGAGTCCCTGGGCAAGTATCCTAACAGTACAATCACCTGCATGTAATGATTCAAATGACAGTCATTCTGGATGACCGCTTCAGCCAAGTGCCATAAACGTAAATGAAGAATTGATGCAGCAGGACCCCCAATTCTGACTGTTGGTGGGATGTAGTGAAGGTATGGATGCCTGTACAGTTTTTTAGTGCACGGATGCTTAAATACTGTTTGTACGGTCACTCTGCCAGGCCGCCACTGTGGTAATAAGCCAACTGCAGGACTGGAACATGGGTGCTGGGAAGGTGGCTTACAGCAGAGTCAGTGCACTTTTCACCCAGCATGCTCTTTGATTAGTTCACATTGACTGCAGCCACTCCTCAGGGCAGGCCTTTATGGTTTGTGTGCAGTTTTATAGATTCATTTGTGTGTATGTGTGTGTGTGTGTGTGTGTGTGTGTGTGTGTGTGTGTGTGTAGTTAGATAGGTAGAAGTTAGTCTGGATGAAGGGAGAGGCTGTATGTGAGCACAGCGGTTTGTCAACCCCAGGGTTTGTTTTGGCAGGGTTTGAATCAATCAGTAATGAGCTATACTCGGCTCAGAGCTGGAGGCACAGGCCAAGGAGCAATACACACTGCTGGAGCTCCACAGAGTCCACTCCACTATGTCCACTTCTCTCTCTCTCTCTTTCTCACTCTCGCTTAATCTCAAACAGAAGCAAACATGGTTTAAAGAACTTCTGTAAGTAAAGGAGACTTACTTCTGAATTAGCTCAAAGAAAACAGCCATAGACATGCAGATACCGAAGACATATCAGCCATAACATCGTGACCATCTCCTTCATTCTACACTGCCCATTGTATCAGCTCTGACCATACAGAAGCACTTTGTAGTTCTATCATTACAGGCTGTATTCCATCTGTTTCCCTGCATAGTTTATTATCCTCCTTTCATCCTGATCTTTAATGGTCAGGACCCCCAGGTCCACCACACTTCTCGGTTCTGCAGTGACACTGACATGGTGGTGGTGTGTTGGTGTGTGGTGCACAGGAACGAGTGAAACTGACGCAGCCGTGCTGTGCTGGTCATAATGTTATGGCGGATTGGTGTATAGTACATATGAACATCCCACTTTGTTACCTTCATGCACAACAGATTTGGAGTAGATTTAATCAGCAGATGCACACGTTTCACACTAGTTTAGTCCAGTAAGCCATGTTTGACCCTTTAAATACTTCAATTACTTACATTCTATACTATAAAACAGCAATTAATTATGATTATTTCTTAATTATATGTCATTTGACTAAACAGTCGCTGCATTTCAGTGCAAAAAAAAGAAGAAAAAGACAGGAAGTGGGTGTTTTAGAAACGTCCTCCAAACTCCTATACCTCAGGAAAATGAGGGAATTTCACTTTTCCGTGACAGGGGCCCTTTAAAGTGAAACCTCTCCTGTGGTCCTCGTCGTCCACGTTAATGGTCCTGACATTACATAGCCACTGAAAGATCCAAGTAGTCTGCCTCTGCTCCGTCACAGTGTTAAAATATCTGAGTGCTGTAACACTTGAGCGTTCATCTGCAGAGTTCCGTCCGCAGCCAATCAGTCACTGTTAACCAGCACCTGTTTATAGTGAAGTAATGCCTGCTGGCCGCAGTCAAAGCGGGCAATGCATTACGGACCACAAAAAAGGGGGAAAAGAAGGGCTGGCAGGCCTGTGCTGGGTCTTTTTTGTGGTGGGTCATACTTTTGGCCCACAAGGGACACTGGCAAATGTTAGCAGCAGGTTTTCCAGCTGTATTTATTGGTGGCTGTATTTGTTAATGTGTCTACGGCAGAGCTCCAGCAGGGGATGGAGGGGGAAATAGAGGGAACTTTGTTGGGTTGTGGCTGGCAGTGCTCCATCCCCCCCTCAGGCCAAACGAGTGCATTCACACACTCTCCAGAAAAGGGTCTGATGAACTAGCAGTTTGTGTGGGTGAACAGTCAATCTCCCCCCCTCACACACAACCACTACCACTCTTCCACTCCAACACACACACACACACACACACACACACACACACACACACACACACACACACACACACACACACACACACACACACACACACACACACACACCCTTCACTTCTTCTTAAAAAGTTCAAATGTCAGCCAGGCTAAGAGCTATTGTCTCCAGGCAAAGAGACCTCCTCTTCTGCACTTTTTCTTCTCTCCTCTCACCGTCATTCCCTCTCTTTTTCCTGTCCGTCTCCGTGAGCTGAGCAGAATGAATGGCCACTCTCTCTCCCCTCTTTATACACCTCTCGCTTTCTCCACTTCCATCTCTCTTTTCCGTCTCTGGCGAGGGGATTCGGAGGAGTGTGATGGGTTTTAAAGAAAGCCAGTGGATGGATGTGGGGGGGCATGGGGGGGGTGACATTTCAGGATGGGGTGCAATGGCAGGGTCTTTGTAGAGCTACGACTGTGGGCACAAACACTTCAGCATGTAGAGAGGGGCCAAGGGTTCTACTCCACAGGACACAACAAGAGGCCTTTAGCTGTCGATTAGAGAACTAGAAATAATACAGTTGCTGCCAAAGGGGCTGATGGAAACCAAAGGCTTGAGTATTTCAGCAGTGGTAGTGGAGAGAGAGAGAGAGAGAGAGAGAGAGAGAGAGAGAGAGAGAGAGAGAGTGAAACAGAAGCGAAGAAAGTTAGGGTTGCACAATGTGGACACAGTATCATAGTGATTATGCTGCTAAATATGATACAGTTCACCACAATACAATTTTCTACCACATTTAAAGAACACTTACCAACTGCGACCAACTTTATTACAAACAGACATTGTGCCTCATTTTCAAACATGTCTTCAAAAGATGATGTTCAAGGAAAAGGGGATTTATTACTATGATCAATTCTGCAATTCTGCACCTCATTTACATGACTTTTAAAACAGGATTTAGGTTGATACTGAGAAAATAGGACCTCTGTACCAATACGGCCACACTGGGTCTTTGTTTGTTTCAGTTAAAACCTAAAATAACACAATAATATAATTTAGGGGACAAGCGTGAAGATGCATTTGAATATTGCACACAGCAAGTGCACACTCTGTTTTCAGGTTTTCACTTGCTTTACTTTGTTCATTACTTACATTTGGAACAAAAAAAGTTGGATGTTGGCACTTCCCGTGTTTATGAAAAACACTCATATTAAGGGATCGGGCCTGAGAGACACTATTTTAAGAAACTATAACAGACAGAAATGCATTTTAATCAGTATTTTGGGAAGGTCAACGATGAGTTAACTGCCTGTTTCTACACTAAAAATAATCCTACAGTCAAATGTATGAAGTTCACGCATTTTTCTATACTGCCCACCCTTCCTATATACAGGGGCTGGACAATGAAACTGAAACACCTGGTTTTAGACCACAATAATTGATCAGTATGGTGTACTAGGGTCTCCTTTTGCGGCCAATACAGCGTCAATTCATCTTGAGAATGACATTTTTGGATACAATCCGGGTTAGCACCCCAACATCCCTTTCAGACAGCTTCCTTTTTCATCCACAGTTAACCCTGTTGGATGTGGTTGGTCCTTCTTAGTGGTGCTGACATTACCCTGGATACTGTGGCTCTTGATACATCACAAAGACTTGCTGTCTTGGTCACAGATGCACCAGCAAGATGTTCACCAACAATGTGTCCTCTTTTGAACTCTGGTATGTCCTCCATAATGTTGTGTTCATTGCAATATTTTGAGCAGAACTGTGCTCTTACCTGCTAATTGAACCTTCACACTCTGCTCTTACTGGTGCAATTAATGAAGATTGGACACCAGGCTGCTCCAATTTAGCCATGAAACCTCCCACAATAAAATGACAGGTGTTTCAGCTTCATTGTCCAACCCCTGTACTTTGATTACCACTGCTCTTGTAATCCATGGAAACACAGTGGTCAACACAGGATGTGATGGTCAAAGATAGGCCTTTATTTTCCAAAATAATTGACTTTTTGAGTTTTTGGTGGCTCCATCCAAACACTTGAAGACAATTTATGAGGTAAGGAGGCCTCAAAGCCCCCCAAATAACTCTCAGTAAATGGTGACCAATGTGCTGCAGCCTCTACAATAGCATTATTGTGAAGGCCCAAATCGCAATAACACTTATCAGACGATTTACACAGTAGACTTTTTGAAATGTCAGTCCTGTAAAGATTAATATCCCAACATAATGCAAAGACATCGAAACAAATCATACATGGTAGAGTCCTTGCTAAAGCCAAGTGGAAGTTCTGGAAGAGCCTGAGTACAATCAAGGATGAAGCAAATCAAAGGATGACGGCAGATGAAAGAAGCAATATGGTTCGGAGCAACTGGCAAGCCGGATACCGCGTGCAAAAGATTTCTGTCTGGCACCGTTGTGCACTTATGCACCAGTTTAGCTGCATCAGCCGTGATTTCACAGCTGTCGCGGAGCTGTAGATTTCCCTTTTCTTCCCTCTCTGAGCGTTAAACAGAGGAGGTGCCAACATGTCGCATGGAGCTTCTCACAGATTTGGACTGCTAACTGCCTATGGCTCTGTGACAGGAAATAAACAAACTCTTGAGCCTTGTCCCCTGAGGAAGGACAACACAAAGACGCTCAGTTCTTCCTGGTGATAGACCTAACACTTTGAGGGCAGAAACTGCGAGAAAAAGGGGTGCAAATGGCATTCGTGTATGATTATGCCAATCATTCAAACAGGATTAGCTGCATATTCATATTCATCTGCCACTGCTTTAGATCTATATCATGTACTTTTGAGGTAAAATGTCCTGGTAAAGCATAACAAGCTGGAGGATAACTAGTAGTGGAATAAACTGGGATGCAAATGGTTGCTCATCATTTAATCTAGGCTTAAAGGAGAATTATGCAAATGTTGTTTTTGGGCTACTGGGCTCCCCCCAGTAGTGAGCTGCCATTCACTTCTGCAACACTGCTGTAAATACAAATTGCTCTTTGAGCTCACTGTCATGCACGGCTGTACACATGCATTTGCTGACAACTTTGAAGTCAAGAAGCATGTGGAGGCTCTCATAAGGTCACAAGCAACTCCAAAGGTTCCACAGTGCAGCAGCAGTAGCAGTGCACATCACGTTTTAAGGGTTTCAAGAATTGATTACATTTAATCAGATATGAGGTACAATAAGCACCGTTCAGCCTAACCAGCCTGCTTTCTGATGTTCACGTTCAGTAAAGCTGCCCTCATGGGAGGTGAGCTGATAATGGAATTGGACACATCCACATGCAGGCTGGGGCATCCAGGAGAAGTCTAGACCCAGGCGTTGTTCTTCAAACTGCCTCACAAGCAAGAGGTGCTCAGAGATACGGGTTCGGTGCCCGTTTTATAACTTCATGGCAAAGCGAAGAGCTGGCATGAGCTGCCCTCACTTTGGCCTGTCCTTCATTTGACATTACAGCCATCAACATCCTTCTAACAAGACAAGAGGGCCCCAGTGTAGCCAATGCTGAAGACAGATCCAAAGACACACAAGCACGCAAACTGGAACACACACGCAAACACACACAGAATTGTGATGACATGCGCAGCTGTTGCGTGTCTGTCAAAGTGGCTCAGGGACTGTTCAGTGTCCTCAGCTCAAGACTCTAATGACAGATGCCATATTTCTCTCCAGGGCCTATAGGGCAGGGATCTGGACATGACTCCATGTCTACTTAAGCCCATGGGAGCAGGCTGAGTGGGGGTGTAGGAGCACAGACCCTGAAAACTATCAATGCAGACAATTTACACTAAGACCAGACACAAACAGAAAACGGCAAGACTGGCCAAGACACACACGTGTGCCCATTAAACGATTAGGAGGCTTTAGATCGAAATTAATATCAGAAACGTTTATACAGCCATGATACGCTGAGAGAAGCGTACAATTAAAATATCACCACGTTCCCCTTCCGTCACATTAGACTGCCTTTATAGCTTCACATTGATATTACTAAATAATCCAGACTGTTAGTACTGACTGAATAAGACTTTGGGAAAAATAGTTTTTTTTCCTGATGATTATCTGAGTTTTAAAACAGGATAAACTACAAACGCTCATGCTGTAGTGGTCACTACAGTACACGGCTATTTTGGAGTCGTTACGTTATATGTGCGTTGTTTCTTTTTGGTCTTAAAGTGCTAAGTCTTAAGAGACTCACACACTTTTTAAATCTTTTTATTTATTTATTTATGTATTCATTTATTTATTTATTTATTTATTAATTTACTGATAAGATAAACACCTGCTAATGGACTGTGTTGTAACAGGACTGTGGTTCATGTTTTTTTTGTTTTTTTCCAGACCAGTACATGTTAATATATAAATAAATATTTAGCATAATATTTATTATACACCATAAAAATTCTGTTTTACTTAATTTCCAAATTCCAAAATTCCCAGTGCCATTCATTGGGCCGTAAATGCAATATCCCTTATTGGTGAACAGCTGAGCAGACACATGAAATACTTTTTAACAATTACATAAAGATGTAACATCTAACATAGATCTATCACACACACACACACACACACACACACACACACACACACACACACACACACACACACACACACACACACATGTTGTCATAATGAATGTATGAAAGGGTTAAACACTCTATGTTTACTCAGTAACACAAAGTCCTGCTGCAGCACGTCCCAGTGTATGACGAGCAGTTCATTTCTAAATGCTTAACTCATCTGTAATATCTTTACATTTGACAGAAGACACCTGTCTGTGCTAAAAGCCCCTGGAAGGGGCAAGAATAGCTCAGGTGTGAGAATGTCTGGACTCTGCATGCTTCCCCTGGGCCAATCTTTCCACTGAGGGCAGCGGAGGACACTAACGGGAGACTTACATTAAACCATCATGGACATACATACACAAGGTCACAACTCTAGGGTCCACTACCACAAGCTGTCCAAGAAGAGAAAATAAAAAGAACAGCAGCATTCAGCATCTGCCACCACTCTGGGCTTTCTACTGGCTGGTCCCGTCCATTCAGCTGACACGGTCACCTACCCATGCAAGTGTAAAGTGGGAATTATTAATAGCTGGGTCATTAAACCATTAGGGGTTTAATGTGATGCCCCACGAGCTCAGCACAGCTCTGGCATGTGAGCAGGGCTGGAGCTCAGCTTGGGCAGATTGCAGCAACTGGGCAAAAAGCCAGGGGGTCAGAGCTGAGAATGGGTCACGAGGAAGGGCAAAGCCTGACTGGGGATAAAGGGGGGGAGCATAGGAGCCCCCATTAAAACGTAATCATCAATGCTGGCAAAGGACGTCAATTAGGCATAACAAAGATGCTGGACTCTAACTTTAGATAGATATAAAAAACAGCTTTAGGCTGACAACCAGCTTGAATATTGGACAGACACTGGATTTTGATTACTTAACCAAACATACAAACGAATATATAATGATGTTTGAATGTCACGTCAATTGGACATGACGCTGTTCAAAGTACAAGCCCCTTGAGGAACGTTTTAGGGGTTCTTCAGTTTGAAACTGTAGAAAAACCTCTTAAGATACTTCATGTAACCTTCAATAAAAGGATGAATATATCTTGAAGGTCCCATGAAGCATATTTAGAGGTTCCTCTATAGTTTCACCATGAGGAACCTCGAGGATCTTGTACATTTAACAGTACAGGATGACAAGATGTTGGGTTTGTTTACTAAATCTATATTGGTTTCTTAAAATCACAACTTTTAGAAACATGGCACCAATTTTGTGGGGTGTTTTCATAGCTTGAAGAACCTTTATTCACCTAAAAATGAGAAAGTATTATATTATATATTTGTTTTTAAAAACAACTTGTAGAAACAACTTTGGGTTGAACTCCAGCTTCAACATTAGACAGACAGGTTTCAATTGCCCGACACCACACAACAACAAAACATCTAATGATAGTTGGATTTCACAAGATGTTGGGTTTGCTCACCAAAACTCAACCAACCAACTTAATGTAGGTACTCTACACTGAAATGATGCTGGAAGATGTTTAGAAGATGTTTGGTTAGATAAAAACAAAACTAAACTTTTAGAAACCTTGTCCAAATGTGGGATGTTCCTGTAGTTTGATGCACCTTTATTTACCAACAACAGAGTATTTACAGGACATACATTCCAGATGTTGACATTTTCACAATGTTTTTTTTTTTTTGCATCATCCAGAGTGTTTTTGAGCTGAAAATGCAATGCATTTGTGTTGGTAAGAATATGATCCAGCCCACTAGTCTAGACCGTGCCCAACACTTCACACAAGAATTTGTTAATACCCATTTTATTGATCGATGGCTGTGGTCAACTTTCAGAATTGCGTGTTGGTGGAAAATACACCTCAGTCTGGTAAGCAGTCACGAAGCAGGAGGGCAGTGGAATGACATGCTTTCACTGTGGACTGCTTTTAAGGTGAATTGTGATGCTTAAGCTGCTGAGTAGCTCTCAGAGATCCATGGAGAGAGTGAGAGAGAGAGAGAGAGAGAGAGAGAGAGAGAGAGAGAGAGAGAGAGAGAGTGAGAGAGAGAGAGTGAGAGAAGAGAGAGAGAGAGAGAGAGTGAGAGAGTGAGAGAGAGAGAGAGAGAGAGAGAGAGAGAGAGAGATGGTATGGTGGCCATCTGCTGAAAATGTCAACTGTCCTCTCACTGTTTATGTTAATGGTGGACAAGGTGGTAGCATTTCAATAACTGTGTGTGAGCTAATGATACTAGTTTCACTCTGGCAATGACACACCAGATAAAAATACACCTTAGAGCACTCCAGCTTCAGTGTAGACTAAAAATACCAGCCATTGATAATGTATACAGCCCTTCAGAGTGCTGCATTCAAACTGTCTGCCCTATAAGCAGCTCCTTAGTTCCAGCATATTCACCTTATCCCCTTCTTCCTTCCCAAAGGCAGCGTTTTGGGAAATCGCTCAACACGAGCACATGAATTAAAACAGCATGAAACAAGGTGCTTAAAGCAAAAACACGCTCGAACACAAAGCATGCTTAGCGTAACGAGCGCCGGGATAATGAATGAAGAGTGGTGCAGAAGAATAGGAGCTTCTGCAGGAGCTGCGGCACCCTCATCCCTCTTCTATTAAATATCTCTCTTTAACAGCACAACTCAATGGGTGTGTATGTGTGTGCGGCGGGCTCAAAACACCCTGAAAAACACACACAAGTACTGACAAATGCACACATGAACTGCCACTGTCACATAAAATAAATACACTGTATGTCCAAATGTTTGCTGACGGCCCCTCTAATGAATGCATTCAGCCACTAGGTCCCACCCACTGCTAACTCAGTAGGAGAGCCAACAGAGTACAGTTTCCTCTGCAACCCAATATCTGGGTCAGTGACATCACCAGATCTGTCCACTTTCACTGATCAGTCAGAGTCTGCATGCAGGTAGAGCATGCAAGGGTCCTTTGGCGTTAACTGGTGGTTAGATAGAGCAGGTCTGGTGGTGTGTTATGATATGTGTATCATATCTGTATATTACTCTGTTCCTGAGATATGAAGCTTATACCACTTTGTGTGTATATATATATATATAGACTCTTAGGGAGTCACCACTTCTATTATATGGTATTCTGAACACACACTGCTATACAAACACACATGCCACATGCCATCACCAGACAGTCACACACCCTCAGGGACTGTGTGACAAGAGAAAACATAGACACCACAAAGCAAAGCACAATAAGGCTTTATAGGTCAAAGCAGCATCACATACAGGCCCAAGAGAGCCTGGTTTCAAATCTCTTATCTCTTATCACATTTCTTCACGTCCTCCTGCCTCTGAGAGCTTCATATCTTCAGTTGTGCAACCAGGCTCTATACACAGTCCAAGGCTGACCAAGGAGCCAAAGCAGAGATCAATGCAAACTCCTGGGCAACTCAATTCTGAGCACAGTCCTGCTTTCTGGACCTGATCTGTGATGCTAATAGACCATTCTGCCTCCAGCAACATCGCCACCATCATCATAAACAGGAGCTGAAATAAGCACCACACGGAATAGAGCATTCAAAACATTTCAATCACGCCAGCAGCCGCGAGCACCAGACTGGTGGGTGTAAAACTGGAGCTTGTTCCAGTTCACAACACAAAAAGAGAACCGGTTTAAATTTGGTTAACAATGCAATGCCTTTCAAGTTAATCCATCTGGCCTGTGCCCCCCCCCCACCCTCACACCAGATCTAGATGCCAGTTTGACTCAAAACTCTGCCAACCAGCCTTTGAAACTAGGATCTAAACAGTGCCTGGGCAAACGGAAGGGAGAAGATAGACAAGAACATTCATAGACCTAAATTATGTAGAAACCAAACATCTTCACACTAAATTTGTTGCTCACGATCTCTCAGGAGATGCAGCTGCACTCTGCAAATGTTGACCCAGGAATAACTCAGTCAACCAATCACCATTTCCTGTGATGCTGTCATGGTGTCAACTAAGATGACATTAGTTGTGTTTCAACCCGTTTATTTTGACAAACACAGAAGGATTTCTGTGCAGCCTGTCGCTGCTTTCCAATGAAAACCATGTATCTCCATTTTTGTCCATATATAGTTTTCTTCATTGTTGGAACCCTGCAGCTCAATGAACAAACAGGTGTCTGAATACTTTTGTCAATATAGGGTAGACGCTTTCAGGTAAAACATGTTCCCAACCCTGGTCCTGGAGAGCTACCTTCCCACAGGTGTGGGAACTCCAACCCAAATCAAACCCACCACATTCAGCCAATCAAGAACTTATAAAGCCAGTAATTGATTCAGATCATTAATTAGATGAAGGGGGTTGGATTAGGGTTGAATCTAAAGTCTGTGGGATGGTAGCTCACCAGGACCAGGGTGAGTGATCCCTGCACTCGATGCTCTGTACACTGTGTAAATAAATATGGATGAATAAACAGAAATAGAGAGATTAGAATAGAAATGCTCTAATTACTGTTAATGACTTTTTACATTAACATCCATTAAAGGTTAAGAACATTTTTGCTTTCTCCTGTAAAGTCACCTTTTCTGGAGATACATGTTTTCATTGGAAAGTGACACTATCCACAAAATATCTACCCTATGTGGACAAAAGTATTTGGACACCTGCTCATTCATTGTTTCTTCCAAATTCATGGGTAATATAAAGCGTGTATGCTGTTTTTGTTGGAGTATTTGTCTCTACTGTCCAGAGAAGGCTTTCTATTTGATTCTGGAGGGGGTTGGGGTTGGAGTTATACCCAATAGAGTCCTATTCTATTGGCAGTCCTTTTGTACAGGGACTAGACAAGCTGTTTGTGCATTTGTACATTTGTGTCAGCAATGGGTGCAGCTTAAATTTGGTACGGGGTGTCCACAAACATTTTGGACATACTTTGTATGAAATTGTGACCATATTATAAAGGTTTATCCAATAAATATGATAATAGTTAAACTATGTTTTGATATTTTGTATATTTTGCTCATATCTTAAAATCTGAGATTCACATTTTCATGCCATTTGTTGTTGTTGTTGGTGTTTAACTGCCTTTATAGAGCCTTTTTGCCAATTCTTACATTGCATCGTTCCAAGAACACCATTCACAATAGATCAAATCCATTCACTCACTCAAATCCAAAATCTTTAAAAGTGTGTGAAAACGCTCCGATAAGACAGTCTGAGAGATTATTATTGAGTCTCTACACAGAAGCCTTCAGGTCTTCACCCTTAAACCTCCTTCCAGGCAAACAAACGTCACACAGGTCCAGAGGCCTCAGACTCAAAAGCTGACCTGAATCACTTTAAAACACTGCAGATCAAGCAGGAAGCAAACGTGGAAAGGTGGAGAAAGCAGCAGGATGGAAAACTACATGCTGGAATTTGGATTATTAAACGCTTTCCTATAAATAAGATGGAATTAATGCCTGGATGATTAGATCTGAAAGGTATAGATTTAGCACAACTTTCAATTAACCTAATGTTCATTAATAATTCAGAACTGCTTCCAAACTCCGTAATGAAAACGGCACATTCTATGAGCTTGATCGAGCAACGTTTAATTAGCAGCTCACACTAAATTGCAAAACAGGAAAATTGCATTTTAATTAGAGAACTGCAAAACCTCCTGCATCCAGTCAGCCACACAAAATGTTCTTACTGCCTTAAAAATACATGTGCCTTAAATGGCTGCGCAGATGAACCACTTTTGGTTCCATAATTGTAAACAACCTTAAAAACCGATGAAGAATCTTTACATCAAGACATTTAACCTTTAGAAACCTAGGCCAATATTATGGGATGTTTTCAATGTTTAACATACATACAGTGGGGAAAATAAGTATTTAGTCAGTCACCAATTGTGCAAGTTCTCCCACTTAAAAAGATGAGAGAGGCCTGTAATTGACATCATAGGTAGACCTCAACTATGAGAGACAAAATGTGAAAAAAAAAATTGAGAAAATCATTTTGTCTGACTTTAGAATTTATTTGCAAATAATGGTGGAAAATAAGTATTTGGTCACCTACAAACAAGCAAGATGTCTGGCTGTCACAGACCTGTAACTTCTTTTTTAAGAGGCTCCTCTTTCCCCCACTCATTACCTGTATTAATGGCACCTGTTTGAAGTCGTTAACAGTATAAAAGACACCTGCCCACAACCTCAACAGTCACACTCCAAACTCCACTATGGTGAAGACGAAAGAGCTGTCGGAGGACACCAGAAACCGAATTGTAGACCTGCACCAGGCTGGGAAGACTGAATCTGCAATAGGCAAGCAGCTTGGTGTGAAGAAATCTACTGTGGGAGCAATAATTAGAAAATGGAAGACCTACAAGACCACTACTAATCTCCCTCGATCTGGGGCTCCACGCAAGATCTCAGCCCGTGGGGTCAAAATGATCACAAGAACGGTGAGGAAAAATCCCAGAACCACAAGGGGGGATCTAGTGAATGACCTGCAGAAAGCTGGGACCAACGTTACAAAGGCTACCATCAGCAACACACTACGACGCCAGGGACTCAGATCTTGCAGTGCCAGACGTGTCCCCCTGCTTAAGCCAGTCCATATCCAGGCACGTCTGAAGTTTGCTTGGATGTTCCAGAAGAGTATTGGGAGAATGTCATATGGTCAGATGAAACCAAAGTAGAACTATTTGGTAAAAACACAACTCGTCGTGTTTGGAGGACAGTGAATGCGGAGTTGCATCCAAAGAACACCATACCAACTGTGAAGCATGGGGGTGGCAACATCATGCTTTGGGGCTGTTTCTCTGCAAAGGGACCAGGACGACTGGTCCGTGTACATGAAAGAATGAATGGGGCCATGTATTGTGAGATTTTGGGTGCAAACCTCCTTCCATCAGCAAGGGCAATGAAGATGAAACGTGGCTGGGTCTTTCAGCATGACAATGATCCCAAGCACACTGCCAGGGCAACAAAGGAGTGGCTTCGTAAGAAACATTTCAAAGTCCTGGAGTGGCCTAGCCAGTCTCCCGATCTCAACCCCATCGAAAACCTTTGGAGGGAGTTAAAAGTCCGTGTTGCCCTCCGACAGCCCCAAAACATCACTGCTCTAGAGGAGATCTGCATGGAGGAATGGGCCAACATACCAGCAACAGTGTGTGCCAACCTTGTGAAGACTTACAGAAAACGATTGACCTCTGTCATTGCCAACAGAGGATATACAACAAAGTATTGAGATGAACTTTTGTTATTGACCAAATACTTATTTTCCACCATTATTTGCAAATAAATTCTTTGAAAGTCAGACAAAATGATTTTCTCAATTTTTTTTCCACATTTTGTCTCTCATAGTTGAGGTCTACCTATGATGTCAATTAACGGCCTCTCTCATCTTTTTAAGTGGGAGAACTTGCACAATTGGTGACTGACTAAATACTTATTTTCCCCACTGTATATGCATAAAGAAATGAGTAAAAATAAAACATTTATATATTTTCTATGAATTTGACCACGTTTTGATAAAAAATGTACTTATTTACTTTTGCTAATGAGGACTAAAAATGTCTTTACATCATAAAAATCCTGTTTGGACTTGATCATCCAGAGTTTTTGGGCTGAAAATGCAAGAATTGTGATGAGTTATTTGTAATGAATAGATAAAATGAAAATGACAAAAATTGACAGTGGTCCAAAAACAACAACAGCAATTGTTTTGTTATTTATGTATGTATCAGTATTGTCCCTTCTTACGACATTCCAAAATTTTGCCCCTCTGCCCCTCCCTTCTCATTTTCCTCTCTAACCCAATATCTGGGTCAGTGACATCATCAGCCCCGCCCCCTCTCACTGATCAGTCAGAGTCTGCACGCAGGTTGAGCATGTGGACAGGGCAGTCAACACTGGAAGCTCCCTTGGCATTAATCAGGATTACTCACTGATAATGTCCAATAATTGTTAGTGAGGGTAAGGCTTGTAGTTTGTTATGTGTAACATGTCTGTCAGTTACTCTGATCCTGATTTATGAAACCTAGAATACGGGTTCTAAGAGATTCATGGCACTCATATCTCTATTGGGTCCGTCACTTTATTGTCCAGTCTCTCACAGAACCGTTTGAAGCACATTTTTAAGACTGTAGTAATGCAAGAGGGTTGTCATGGTGACTGTCTCAGTGAAAATACATTTTCATACCAAGGCGTACCTAAAACCAGTATACCACTGCAACCCTACAGTGTAGCGGCAAATGTAACATCTCAGTCTGATAGACAAGACTTACCTTAGCTTAACCCTGCTGGCAAACATTCCAGACATCACCCGTCCTAAACATCTTAAGCTCTCGGAGACAGATCCTCCTCCACCTCCAGGACACGCTAATCCGAGCCTGGGACACACATGAACCTGGTAACTAGCAAAACGAGTAAATAAATAAATAAATTAGATCTCCGTTCTCCATTCCTGCCCCCTATTTCAGTGCAGGGACAGAAAACAGACTTAGCGGGTGAGGGCAAAGGTCACCTCAGTCTCAATTATGGGAGTCCCTAGTGGAGGCAGAGCGATTATTCAAAAGCCTTCAACATCTTTCTTCTCCTTGACAAAGAAGGTAAAACAGTATAGAAGACTAACAGCACCCCCCCCCTTCACCATTATTGTATGGCTCGTCAGAAAGCATAAAGTTTATAAACAAGGACAGCCGGGGTCAAAGGTGGTAAGGAGAGAGGTCACAAAGCGAGAAACGGAGAGATTGAGAGTCTCTTACTCTTTTACTGACGGATACCACTCGGCCAGACAAGTGGCTTATTGAAAGCTTTGGGGCGAGTGTGTGGGGGAAGGTGGGTGGTTTAGGGGGGCATGAACTCCTTAAAGCCTTAAAAAGGAGCACATTCCTACAGAGCAGAGTCAGCTCACTGCAACTCAATCTCAATCTGAATATGATTATGATCTAAAAATAACAGGCAGAGGTGATCTGATTCCTAATCTGAGCGTGAAACGTGAGAACTGACTCTTATTGTCAAAACCAGCTAGATGAATAATGAATGCAGATAAATGCATTTCAGCGTAAGAGCCTTGTGTTGATTAAAAGCAATGGGAAGAGTGGGACTCAGACTGGGACGGGGACTTTATGTGACTCATTGGCGCTGCATCATTCGGAAAGTGTGTGTGTTTGAGTCATACTGAAATCAAGAACGCTCACGACAGAACTTCAGCTAAATCTTTTATAAAAGTACCATGAAGTTCTTTTGGTACATAACAGAACCTTAACTGGTACAGTTTTCACTGCAAGGTACATTATTGTTCCTCAATAGGGAACAGCCTGAGCAACAAGCTTTTACTCTTAACTACAAATCCTCCTCCAACATCATTACCACAGTGCTAGCACAGCGTTAGTATGCTAACCAACTTTTTTCTATTGATTAATCGACTATTTTACAAATTAGTCAACTAATATACACTCCCCAAAAGATGTGGTTAATTTTGGCCACTCCTGCCTGACAAAATCTTTAATCAGGGATTTTTTTTAAGTCAGTAGCATTGACTTAAAGGCCATTGACAAGGCCATTGGTCAGGGCTGTAGCCGCTGCTCTAAAGCCGGGGTAGCAATGTTGGAGAACGCCATTGGTCAGCATTAGGGCTGTAGCCGCTGCTCTAAAGCCGGGTTGCGACGTTGGAGAAGGTCATTGGTCAGCATTAGGGCTAACACCGCCGCATGTTGGTTAGCATACTAACGCTGTGCTAGCACTGTGGTAATGATGTTGGAGGAGGATTTGTAGTTAAGAGTAAAAGCTTGTTGCTCAGGCTGTTCCCTATTGAGGAACAATAATGTACCTTGCAGTGAAAACTGTACCAGTTAAGGTTCTGTTATGTACCAAAAGAACTTAAATGCCTCTGACTGACATTCATATCCATATCATTATCAGGCCTGAGCAAATCTATGCCGTCTGAAAGAGATTATATTTCCAAATTGGGTGCATTTGATGAGCATATGCTGAAATGAGGAAAGCAAGGCCTGAACACCACAAGGGTTCATTTATTAAGCTGCCTGAAGCCTGAAGATGATTTGATTATCTAAATGATATATCGCAGGGTGCAGGACGTGATGAAGTTTGGCCAGCAACACGTCATTTATTAACACGTCCTTCACAAGACTGAGGGCAAATTCCGTCTGTTCTGTCTTAATCATCCCTCTCATGAGTTCGGCATCTCATTACATTCAATATTAGATCATCAGACAACTTCCTTCATGCAGAGTGGAACAAAAAAGAAAAGCATAAATGCAAACATTCCGCGAGTTGTAGGTGCGAGGCAGATCGTGTAACATGCTTCCGTCTCTTGACATCCCTCAATAGCACTGGTTTTGATGATCTTCCTGGGGTATAATTTAAAGCCTATTGTTGAATGATGAATAACCTCGGTTCTGTTTAGTTTTCGAGGTCTTGATGTCTGCAGCTCAAGACGAATAACATGTTGCGTCAGCCAATCACAGAGTGGTGCTGTCAGCAGACTGGAAGGATTCCGCAGCAGCCTGATGGATGGCAACTCCCGGAGGGGTCCGAGTCAGCCTCTGGAAACTGGCCATGGGTTAAGCAGCCACCTCGTTTGCTCGTGCACATTGCACACATATACACATGCACCAATCCGAGTTGAAAAATTTCCCCGCGGGTGTAATCCATCTCACTTTAGTCCACAAACGCGTCTGCAAGCGGTTTTGTCGAAAGAAAGAAAGAGCCGGAGATCCTCCTGCTGAAGGGCCTGTTTCGCTTAGTGCTGACCAGGGGTTCTGGAGCAGTGTTGATTTTGGAATGCCGGTGTGAAAGCCCCACCTTAGTCCCACCTTGTGCACTCAAAGCCAGTGGTTGAGGTAAAGACATTCCCAAAGGGGGTGAAGAAATTAGCATGCTCTCATCAATTTCTTACCACAATTCCAAATTCAGATGGAGATGTGGCTACAAGACCGACCTTGCTTCCATTTACGAGAGAAATGGGTCTCCTGGCAAGACCACAAAGGCCAAATGAGAAAAGTATGGCAAGAAAAGCTGTTCTGCGGTAATAAAGTGCTAATATTTTAGTTCTACACGTCACTTGGTTCTGATTTAAAGTTAAGAGTGCTTCAGAAAAACATACTCGCTCATGTGTGAGAACCAATTTATATCGAGAATACTCCCGAGGTGAAAGTCCCCAGCCAGCGTCCAGGCCTACTTCTGCTCCACTCATGCATTACACACCCAGTGAGCTGCTACACACTTTCGTTACCACTGTTTCTCACAATAGCTAATGGGGGTGAGAAGAAGCAGAGTCACAATAGAGGCCTTGTTTTGGAGCTTGGGCTGCAGTTGTCGCCCCTGCACTCCCCCAGCAGCGATTAAGTGACACCTCTGCAGTGCTGCACTAATTCCACAGCCAACGTTACTGCCAGGGATTAGCCAGCAGTGATGGAGCGGCCTTATCTAGCCTTCCAGTGATAAATCAGGTGCTAACATAAACCGCTGCTCAAACAGGCTTGCACCAAGGGAGTGCAACGGTGCAGATAGGGGAGCGTCAGGAACGCACAGCACTCTGAGACAAAGAAGCGGCTTTGCAACAAGTGCACGTCTGTCTCAAATCCCCGTTTAGTGCCTCTTGGATTGAGCGCGGCTGCTGCGAGGAATCAGGACAGGGACAGGGAAAAACACTGGTCATCTTCATTCAAGTTGAGCAGCAATCCCTGAAGAATGGTGACAGTCTTATAAGGGTGTGATTTTGACAGCCACATATTTTCTTGCCACTTGTTACCCCTCACCAGTGCAACATCGTACCACAACCAGCGAACAGTTGGTGCTTCACTATTGAGAGACAAAGACACCCAATTTTGCAATTTGTGTAGGACATACATATGGAATTTTGCCTCGTTTAAACCATCCATGAACAGACAATAGTCTCAACCCCCAACATGTCTGTAAAGGGATTTGCTTTCATGACCTTCCGTCACAAGGCAGCTCCATTTACCTCCAGGACACCTACAGACGCTGCACTGTCTACAGTTTTCTACAGTCACTGACCCCATTAGAACAAACCATTATTACACAACCTGTCCTTCATACATACTGTATTAGATATGTTCAAATTATGAATTGTAATATTTTGTTCTTCTAAGTTTAGAGAAACAGCAGTGCAAGTTAAAAAATTATTTTATGATACCAATATTGAAATAAATTATATGATTAATAAAACCAGCCAAGTTTGGGGGTTTTTCCAGCTCTGTTTGAGTTATGTCGGAATTCCGTTTGAATGAGGACAGAACAGCTTTTACTTACTCCCAACACACCCGATTCAACTAGTCAGCTCATTAACAAGCCCTTTGGTGTCTTAAACCAGTGATTTCATGAAGATGGGTGAGGCAGGGGTGCCTCCAGGACCAGGTTTGAGAAACACTTTGCCTTAAAGCAATTTAAAGCAACAGGTAAACATATAATATAATGACATAAAAGACTAGCATTCAAAAAGCTAAATTCAGTTCATTTCAGCCTGTTTTCTTTGTTGATTATACAGTGTAATGCCACAGGTTATTGTGTATAGACCACAGCTGGTGTGATTGTATATTACTTATGAAAACTAGGCTTCCTGTGTGCTATAGAAATGCTGATTATATCACAAGTGCCCATAGGAAAGCACACGGTGACACTTATTGCAATCGAGATAATGTGGGCTGGAGATATTTTGATACCATGAAAATGGATATTTTATTGTGACTAAACAATAGCTAGTCAACAGGGACAAAAGCTAAAGACATCATGAGGCGCAGCATTCCCAGGGCTCTATGGCAGATCTGGCCTGCAGATCATCTTCATTTCCAGCAACAGCAGTCCATTTCAGTCCATCTGACATCTGCTGCTCGTAGCATTGACAAGAGCTGACCAAGTGATGATCTGCAAAACAGGCCGACAGCTGAAATAACCAGAGTCTCAGAGAAGAAATATGTCCTCCAAGAACAAAGTTGGCTTTAAGTGCTCGTTCCCTAAGGAGAGGGTGGAAAATGAAACTGTGTAGGATGAAAGTCCTCAATATTTCACAACAGTGTCATCTCCACTGCCGAAAGGACAAGGACAAATCAAAACAGCACAAAAAGTCCATACAGGAACTCTAACAGTGGCCCTTTTGTGTCCGGCCATGTTTTCTTCTGAAGGAAGACCAGTCTACAAAGCGTGTGTCCTTTGCACCGAAAGAGAGCCAATTATTCCAGCCTTTGTTTTGTTTTGTCATTTTTCATGTCCGTAATTAAACCGTTTCGAAGTGTATTTATCTTAGCATCGTTGAGTAATGCGTCAGTACTTACAACTGACATCCTGTGAACCTCGTACACTGTTGTTCCATCAAAAACAAATTCCAATGGAAGTTAAACAGAGCTGGAAAACAAGGGAGAGTGGCTGATGGGGTACAGTCTCTCCAGCTAGATATTCAATGAAAGCAGAGCTTGTTCGGTGGTAGCCCCCCATCAGAGAAAATCAATGTGTTTCATTATCACGCAACATAACAGGGTGGTCAGTAGTCTTGTACAATCACATCTGAACATTTCTCAGCCGAGCAAAAGCCAAATACTTATTATTTATACATCGAATAACAACTAAAATACTCAATAAATGCATTCTGAGGCACCTTTAACAGTTTCATGAATGCACAGATTGAATCTGTACTTACATTATCTGTGATACTGGTTTGAAAGTAGAAAAGCAAGGGAGCAATTGAATCCATATTCTGGCCTAAATAACATAAATATCCAGTGATTAAGTGCCAACCAATCAGCACAGCACTACTCCTCGCTTTCTGTCTCATTCCCTATTATTTGTGTGTAGTGCATATCTATATCCAGGAATAAGGGCAAAAGGACATGCTGGGACCCTTAATAATTAATGAGATTGTGATGCATTCAGTAAATGGCAATGCACAAAAATGCCTGACACTGTAAACATGCCCACTCCTATAAATACCTCAGGAGCACTGACTTTAGGTGCCAAAACCAAAGTCATGCTTTAAATAGGCTGAGGGCGAGGCGGCTGATGTACTGTAGCACGGAGATGCAATCTCCGTTTTATTTCTGAAACAATACAAGCACTCGGACACTGTAATGGCTCTTTCTGAAGGAGCTGCTTAATACATAATGGTTTCAAATAGCCAACACATCTGTGACCGTGGGGGTTTATGCAAATCCAAGACTGGGCCAAATGCAGCGATCTCCAGCAATAAACAATTTGCATCTATCAGGTTCTGCGTTCCATTTATCCTGTCAGGGAAATGTCAGAGTGGCAATATTAAAAGAAACAGTTTCACTTTGGAGATGATCTAGTCCCGCCACAGGAAAATGAAATGCATCAATTCTCCTAAATGACTTTCTGTGCATATAAGACCTGTAGAGAAAGGCAATCACACCGAAAACCCCACAACGAACAAACCCTGTTCTCGAGATCGCATAAGAATTCCGAACGCGATACACGGCAACACTGAACCCAATTTCTCTGAGGAACAGCTCGTACCATACCTTTACTTTCTCACCAGTTTGCAATTCATTAGCAGCGCTATGGTGGACTGAACCCACTTCTCTCCAGCAGTCAAGAATCAATGATTTATGCACAAAGCGAGCATGTGCTAAATCAAACAGCTTATCAAAAGTTACCATCAAGTGAATGAAATGAGTAAAAACGCAGGGGAGCACTCGTGCTTGAGCATCTGTGTATGAATGATAAGATGCTGTCCAGTAGAGCGGAACTCGGACTTAATGGTGGTCTTAAGAGTTGTAATGTTCAATGCTATTCGAGAGATTAGATGCTTGAGCTCTAGATAGATTAACAGTTTAACCATTTAATCAAAGCAGTACTTATTGAAATGGACTCTTCTGTAATGCATTTCCTGGCCTTAAAGGCCACAGATACAAATACCCAATGATGACCGTTACAAAGGAGAAAATGTTATATATGAAGCAATACTTGGACCTGACTCTTGGACTTGCTCATTCACGTTTAGCAAGCTGAACATTCTCCACAAGGAGGCACTAATATACTGAACGGTTTGAAGTAAAACAATATTGTACATGAAGCTGAGATCCAATATTTCTCAAGTACACAGCCTGGAATAACATTCTTACAGGTGCTTAAAGGCTACTTAGACTGATGTCATAGAAGAACCACTTTTGATTCCATAAAGATCCATTTTGGAGGAGTTGTGAGTGTGAAGAACCCTTACAGTGGACTCAAATCTTTAAAAGGTTCTCACTCACATCTCAAAACTGTGCTTCTACAGTATTGCTGGATGATCTCTTTGTGGCACCTTTATGATTGCAACTGTACATTAACCTTACAGAGCAAAAGAACATAACTGCACAAAAAAACCCTTATGACATCAAAACACAAGAAAGAACGAAGAAAGTTCTTCGAAAGAGGTTTAATCCCAAATTACACACTACTCCCTATGTAGTGAACTATGGAAGTCACAGAATTAGGGATTCTAAATCAATACAGGGCATTACATATCTGTAACAGAACAGTGTTTACATTTGTTGGTTTATGGAAATCTGAAACCGAGTGCAATCTGTGTGTAGACGCTGTCGTTTTATGCCTTATGTAGTTCACTATATAGGGAGTAAGGAAGTACTTGAGATTCAGCCAGTAATGTGTATGCATTGTGACATCAAACAGACAAAAAAGCTCTGTAAATCCAAATACATGTTGTATTTTTTTTTTTTTTTGATGACAATCAGGGACATGTGGGAACTCATGTACAGAACCGGTGCATGAGTGTGAAGTTTACAGAACTTCCACATAATGTGACGGTTCCATACCAATGAAATAAAAGACCAATTTGGAGGAACCTTCTCTGATAAATCTTTATTTCTAAGATGACAGATTTACAGTTTATCACATTCACTATTACTAACACACAGAAGAAGTGCAGGTGGTGGACGGACGCCAGCTAACCCACCAATAGAAAACCTTGCCCATTCATCTGAACAGTGAAAGAGAAAGGAGAGCAGAGGGGAGGAGGGGGGGTGCAGAGAAGTGGCAGGTCCAAGTTCACTCCAGAGGTAGCGGACCACCCGGGGAAGTCTGTCCCAGGCACTGAAACTGCCACAGTCAATCACTGACCAGCGGACGAGTCCCTTAACATTACAGCGTGTCTGTTTAAGGTGTTTCACAGAGCCGAGGGTTAATCCCCACATCAGACACACTCAGGCCAGCGGTCTCCTCAGACTCATATTAGCTTTTTATTTCTAGCCCAAACTCAACTATTACACTATTTTCACAAATATAAGGAGACCACCAGCACTGAAAATGACTGAGGGGTATGTGGGCAGAGTTAAAGCTGGAACTGGGTTGAAATGGGGATACATTCACTTTACAAGCCCCATTACTCAATGACTTACTTGCTCAGATCAGTCTCAGTTTGATGGTCCAGATTCATAAATGGAGATGACCCGTGTCTGTCTGCAATGTAAATGGGTCTGTCCCTGTAATGGCCTGCGTGTGTACGTTCATACATCTGAGATGTTATAATTGAGGAAACCGGTCACTGATGAGTGTTCATAGCAGGGCTGTCTCGGAAAAAAGTGATATTGCAATATTGTGTTGTTATGCTATATATATATATATATTGCAATATTTACAGGACTTTTCAGCAGGTCCCTATGATCTGTGTTGATGCAGATTTGGTGAGATGTGCTTCGTTAAAGAAAAAAAAAAAAAACCAGAAAATCTGAATGAGAAAAAAAAATTGAAAAAAAAAAAAACAACACCAAAAGATTACATGTGACTATTGCACATGCTCACATTGCGATGACGAAGCTGAAAGGACATATTGTGCAACCCTAGTTCATGGTGCTCAACAAGGCTTTTGTTTATGGATAAAGTCCTGCTTTAATTAATTAATAAATAAATAAATAAATAAATAAATAAATAAGCAAGCTTACTGGTTATGCCACAGAAGGAGGCGGACCAGTGTGTACATGTGCAGCGCTGGGGGAACCTCGTCTTAATATGTAGATCCAAACAAGCGCAGTCCCCAGAACAGGCCACTGCTCATTACTGAGTCAAATGCTTTCTTTGATTTGAATCACTTCAGCCTGGTAATGTGAACTAAACTCACTGTATTTGTGTTTTTCAGCCACATCGTCCACCCTTTCCCTCTCGTCCAAACTGACCATGCCTGGGGATTTTTCATGTACACTGGGAAATATTGGGTATTTCTATTTGTCTAACCTCCACAAGTACAGTCAGACTGTTCACTCTGAAAGCTGGAGCTAGTTGTTATTTTCTTGGCTTTGACCGCCGCCTCTGTACCTGGCAGCGCTCCACAGCTCGCCCTGTCTCAGACTTCTTCTGCTCAAGTGTTTCCACCACTGTGAAGTGCTGGACGCTCTGTGGACAGGAGAAATCACACAAAGCAGAGGCCGAAGAGGCCGGCTGGTGTTTGCCAACGGCAAATAAGAACGTGTGCCCCGTTAGTGCCATCTCCTCCTCTGAGTAAACACAGCACCCTGCCATCAGCTCAGAGAGAGAGAGAGAGAGAGAGAGAGAGAGAGAGAGAGAGAGAGAGATAGAGTATAGGTGGAGGTATGTTTGAGAGATGTTATAATGTCAGGTGTTCTTTCTTTCTGTCCTGTGTGTTTTTGTGCTGAAGAGAGATCATTTTTTAAAAACTGTGGCACTATTATTATTAGGGATGTCCTGATCCATTTTTTGCACCACCTTAATAAATCAATGAAAAGCATAACTGTGATAAATCATGTACAAGTCAAATGGGAATGTCATATTTATTCACAGCTGTGCTGTTATCTCTGGACAACACACAAAATTGGGGGTTCTACAGATTTATTTAGGTGGTACAAATAAAACATGATAGGGGTATCGCCAATAACAATGATGTCAGATGATGTCAGAAACATAGCATTTCTTTCCTTTTTCTAGTTATTGTTCCTTAACTAACAGCTTGTTGCTCTGTCACAGTAACTCCGCTCATTCACTGCAGAGACTGCAGCTCATTCTACAGCTCCTCACATAAACCAACAATTGAAACTCACTTTTGTCTCATCCATTTTTTGTTTATTCTTGCCTTAATCCTTTTTGTTTCATTTTGGGCCATTGTTTATTTATTTTTTCTCAGGATATTTACTTTAATAAAGAAGTTACTGACATTATTTACATTACAATGGCATTCAATAGAGCAGAATAATGCTGAGCATGACTGTTGTATAATGCTGAGCATCTACAAAAAAAATATGAAATAAACAATTTACAGTTGTGAGAATTTCATCTTTTGTTTATTTAAACATGTGGACTTTGATTTTCATTATAGTAAATGTGTACTTTTTTGCTTATAAATGTTTTTATTAGTGTGTTTTCATGACAAAATGTGTTGAGAGCAGACAGACTCATCAAGGATTCCTACTGGTGAAAGATCTTGTGAAGTGAAGACTGGTGAAGATCATGACCCATGTTGCTGATCAGTTATGTAATGTACAAACCACAACCACCAAAAGATTTCAAGTTAAAAGACAAGTTCACAAACACTCTCCGTGGACAAAAGTACTGGACAGAGCAGTCTAGGCCATGTCTGGAGTTAAGCATGGTGCCATTATGTTCCTGTTTATCTTTTTGGGATGGTGCTCCATCCAATACTGAGTTGAGTTGGGAATGAGGTGGGTGGTGACCATCCAACATCCTGATCCTCAATGGCGATCTTGTGGTAGAATACAATCAAATTCTCACAGCGATGCTCTGAAATCTAGCAGAAAGCCGTGCCTGGACAGTAGAGACAATGAATGAGACGCCATCCCCTTTTCCCCCGTTAAACATTCCATCTTCACACTGGCCCATACAGACATCTGTGACTGGTCCAAGGGAGGCTCATGTGTCTGTAAGCTCCAAAGGGGTGAGAGGGAGGTCAGTCCTTTCTCGCCCCAGCATGTCGCTAAGATAAGGAATGACCCATCAGCCCATGGCACTAGTGAGAGGGGCTATAGTCCATTGCTTTGGTCTGTACATTCACCCGCTTTTTTCTCCCAAGCATTCCCACTGTTTGCCTCAGTGTCAATTGAGCGCTTAAGTGCAGACAGGAAGAGATTTGCCAGACCAAATCGAGGAGGCCCCAGACTGTGTACAAATCGTCCAGTCTGCCTGAGAGAAGCAAGGGCACGTCCACTGCTGTCCATCACAGCATGGCCTCCCCAAAACTCCTTCTAGCAACACTGTCCAGGCCTGAGCAGGACAGCTTATTTACCTGTAAGACTCTACCTCCTCTTATCCTCACGACATAACAGAATGTGACGGCGAATCAAGTGAACCGCCTTCTGTCCACACTCTGAGTCTGCCATTCTCAAAACTGCATTTCCATCTGAATTAAGATCATTTGATAGACCATACAGATCCCTGTGGGACGGTATCAAACTGTTACCAAATAAAAAATTCATAGCACGCTATAACCTTAGGGTTCTAATAGGGTTCTAATGATCTTAGGGTTCATAGTAGGCTATAACCTATGACCACCTCTGAATATATGAATTACATATCATTGCTCAAGTACGTTATGGAGCTAATGAACCCAGCTGAACATGTAAGTCGCCAGTTTCATTGGCCACGGTGCCTTGACAAAGAAACGAGCAATCAAACTATGCATTACTGAGATTATATCATCTCTTACATCGTGTCCAAATTTAACAGGAATGGGGCAAAAACGCTTTTAAATGACAAAGAAAATGGGGATGTTCCATTGTGATAACAAATAATCCACTACTTCAAAGCTTCATGGATGTTTTATACTCTACTTACTCAACAGTGATCACACTCTGACATAAAGATGATAAGCAGGGAACGAGGTGCATTTCGTCCCGAGTAAACGACCTCGTAGCTGCGGTCAAAAAAAAAAAGCAAGATGTGCAGTTTCCAGGTAACTGAGGTATACGCTGTGCCTGTGTGTCTATGTGTGACAGGGTAAGTTAATGGGGTTGCAGCTCCTCTGAGGAAAATATACACACATACACACCGGAGAGATGGCACACCTAGGATAGATGTACTACACAGGCTAGTCTCCAGATGATGCGGAGTGGCTGGAGTCTGTCTCTAAATGTCTACAGATGGAGGTTACAATGAGACAAAAGAAGCCTGGAGCTGTGCATGAGCTGCATCAAACTAAGGCGTGATGGGAGACTATCAAGCCAAAGCCTTGGACTGGGATTAGGCATTAGTCACAGATATTACAACACTGCATTCAGCATTGCATTATGGGGAAAGAGGGAATTAACAAGGAGAAACAAAAGTCAGCTTGAACATGATGAATGGCCTTTAGATAAATGAGTCTAGAACAGTGAAATAAGTATCTTTAGATGCTTTATGCTGTTTAGGTTGTCTGTTTTGGTCCATGTAGATGATCTACAGATGCCTACACTGTTATCATACTATCTGGTGAACTCAGCTGATTCTCGTATGCAGGCTGGCACAGGGTTAAGGTCAGGATTAAGGCTGAGTTCATGGTGTCCTACATTTGTCTTAGAGGTCAGTAGCATTTAAATGAATATTATACATTGACATATGTCATGCAATTCTGTGCGTGACATAGTATGTATGTGACTTTGTTTGGGGTGAAATATGCTCAGATGGTGTTTGACAAACCTATTTATGTTTATATACGAAGTCTCCCAATTCTTACAATGAAACATCAATTTTGGAAAAACGCTGGCCACCCAGCACACATTTTAACTCCATGGCAAGTTTGCAAAAGCAAAGACACCAGGCGGCCCACCAGGATTCTCCCTGGTCTGTCCATCCCTGCACTGCAATTCGTTTTCAGTCATGGAACATCATAAATCGTCAGTGTCACCTGCAGTTGTGGAGCATATGCCAGAGGGCAAATGGAACCTCGGAGAGTATGAAAGCTTGTGAGCTTGGGCAAAGGCCCTCTGTGCCAGCCCTGCCATTAATTGAGGCCTTGTGTGATATTAGTATCAACGGCACAGCAATGCTCCAGAATCTTCAAAGTCTTGCCTGACAGTAGAGACACCATCTAACGAAAGCAGGATCAACTTTTGAATGCCCTCGATTTCAGTACAAGCAAGGAATGAGCAGGTGTCCCAATACTTTTGCCCACACATTCCCTCAGCCTACGCTCAAGACTTCTTGTTGATATTGTTAGCCGCATCTGGAACTGTGCTACCGTGACACCTCTAGCTGTGATCCGAGAAACACCGATGCTACGGATGCTCAGTTATGCCACAATTGATCACACTAATGGCAGCACTGTCATATTAACGACCCCTACAGTACGAGCACTCGACACTAGAAGCAAGCGTTTTGTTTTTTTTTTACTTACTCACTCAATACACTTACGCACCATTCTGCCTGGGAAGAAAAACGCACCACGCCCTTATATATTCTCCCTTCATAAACCCACTCAGACAGCCACTAATACTCTCCCCAGTCACCGGTCCAGCCTGGTCCAGTGAGGTGGTCACACATTTACATGACAGTGATTAACTTTAGCTGCGATATGATTGAATTCTCCGCTCTCATCGAGTGCAGATTAACTCGCCTTCTGCCCGCCTACATCCTTCCATGATCTGCCCCCGCAGCATCTCCACAGCGAATCAATAAGCCATGGCTCCTAAACAACGAGCGAAATTAACTTGTATTGGTGCACCTGCCAAGCTCCCACTATACTAATCCCATTGAAAGAGCCCACGAGAACAAGAGCAAGTCAGCACAGGACCACTTCAATGACACACACACACACACACACACACACAAACTCGCAGTGAACCTCCGCTGTACTATGCAAGGACATTCTTTCTGCACCTGGAACTGCACTGGGTGGTAACTGACCTAAGACTAAACCATCACATGAGCAGGTCTGAGTCTTCAGTACTGGAGCTGGTGATATTTTCTTAAATCGGACACCAGCTGGAATTCATAGGGTATCCGTGGTTCATTCTGGTCACAGTACATGGTTAAGTATGGGAATTGAGCTAATGTTGGCTACTGGTTTTTCTCATGATTTATATAAAAGATATCGTTGATGCACTATGAGTATTTCTAATGTAACTTTTCATTTCCATAAAGGGTTTCATAAAGAGTTTATGCTGCTTTGCTGAAGTAATTGGCTCCATTGTCCACAGAGAAGGATCTGTACGAATCTGGAATCGTTGCTGTGAGAATATAACCAAGAACAATGATTCTGGAATGTCTTGGCAATAAATGTTTTCTAGTGTCCAGTAATCACTATGTGTCAATATCTGTCTATTCAGCACTCTTCACTGAACGGAATGTGTGATCTGATTTCATGATCTCATAATGTGTGTTTAGTCATTTCACTTCATAATGAAACTGAATCTTCAGTCCGATATTTACAATTCAAACCACAGATCCTCCTTCACCATCTTCGCTCCTCTGATCAGGAGGACATCCAGAGAAGAGTACGGCCTCAACTGTGTGTGTGTGTGTGTGTGTGTGTGTGTGTGTGTGTGTGTGTGTGTGTGTGTGTGTGTGTAGTGTGTTTTAGCCTGACAGACCGACCCTGAGCACTCCACCACCTGAGTCAAATTTGCTCTTCACTCTGAGCTGACTACTTACGGGTTCACCACAGACACAAGCTGACATAAGCCAGAGCTCTTCTTTCTCTCCTCTCATTCTTTCTCTCATTCAGTCCTGAGCCTGTAAACCCATCTCTGAGTATCCATCCTGTGTCCTCTACTCCTGGCTGTGGGGTGTTTGGTTGCAATGGAATGCTACAGTTTCACAGTCCAGCCACACCCTATTGAGAGAGAGAGAGAGAGAGAGAGAGAGAGAGAGAGAGAGAGAGAGAGAGAGAGGGAGAGAGAGAGAGAAAGAGAGAGAGAGAGAGAGAGAGAGAGAGAGAGAGAGAGAGAGAGAGAGAGAGAGAGAGCTAAAATGCCCTTCAGGCTGTGTGTGTGTGTATATATATATATATATATATACCTTTCAGGTAGGCTTTGGAATTCCACTATAAACCTCTGCACTACACACACACACACACACACACACACACACTAATTGGGCTCTAATACAATTGGCCTTAAGTAGTTGTCATGGAAAACAACTCCAGAATCAGGATTTATATTTTAATGCACATTATGATTTTCCATGATTCTGATATAAAATATTTTTCATATGCATATCATATACACACACCTTTATACAATGCATAACTGTAATTAGAATTACATCATGAAATATAACAACTACAGCCATATAGTTACTTCAAATATCAGTTATCAGTCACATAATCATACACACGAATGTATCTCACACCCGAAACAGGGTCGCCTTGTCTTTCAGTTGACACACCTTTAGTAACCATCACATTGACGCTGTATACAGTACAGTACTGACACAGAAGTGCACACGTTGTGTAAGTCAGCCGAGCCACGGCCGGCCGTCCAGCACTGAGCATGTGCACACCACCAGCACTGAGCTTAACATGGTGATAATTGTTAAGTACATTTAGTTAACTGCTCTATATTTAGCAATTATCATGTTTGCTCTGACCACGAGGAAGGCCATTTGTTTTTAATGATCCTCTCTCTTATCTAATTTGGGAACGAACACGGAGACTGAGGGGAATTGGGTCATGTGATACCGTCCCCGCTGTACTGCCCTTTCCAGCAGGATTAACACAATAGCTGCCATTCCTAAAAGACTGAAAGAGTCCAGAGTTAAGCCTGAGTCTCTCTCTCTCTCTCTCTCTCTCTCTCTCTCTCTCTCTCTCTGATCTTTATCTGCAGTGGTACGCAGACTTTTCTCCCTACCACCTTTGACACGTTTTAAACACATGCTGGCTGCTATAGTGGTGATAAGGTTACTCTCGTTCTCTCCCTCTCTCTACCTCCGTAAACCTTTACAGTAGGGCATAAACAGGAATATAAACACAATTAAACCACTAATGGCTGTGTGCACAATGAACAGCAAGAGAGACATTTGAGCTTTTCATCTAAACTGTTGTATGAACTGAACTCTATGAAGCTTCACATCCAGGAGAGAAGAGTCAGACTGGCCTATCAGTTGAATGCCAACAAAACAAATCAGCAATGTAGCTTTATTAGGGGGACAAGAAAACATCTCCCACCACTAAACCTCCAGCGGCCTGGCTTCAATCCATGCAGCCCAGCTGTTGTTCCCATCCCATCATCTATGAGCTTCAGCAGAAACGCGATTCATCAGACCAGGCTGTTTTTCCCGTCTACAACTGTCTACTGCAGCCTCAGCTTTCTGTTCTTGTCTGAAAGAAGTGGCCCTCGATGTCTTCTGCTGTTTTAGAACATCCACCTCAAGGTTTTATGCCATCTGCTAACCACAACTGAAGTCATTATCTGGGTCAGTGTAGCCTTTCCGTACCAGTCTGACCATTCTCCACTGACCTCTCTCGTCAACAAGGTGTTTGTGTCTGCAGAAACGAATGAATAGGTATAAAGATCTTTCTCCAGAACCATCATAATCAGGATCATAATCCACAATTGGATGGTGAGCTGTTATGGTGGTGATTCACCATTGTTCCCAATATGCCAAACAGCTTCACCAGCAGCAGTAGTCAAGCTCACTAATTTAGGAGCTGTCAACTGAAAACTCATTGTTATGCAGATAATTTCCTACCTAAACTCATTCAATTCAAACACACAGAAGCTCCAGAAGATCTCCTTCATTTGTGGAAAGTGAACCGTAATTAAACTCCACAGATCTCCAGCTTTTGAGTAAAACAGTCCCTTTGGTGTAAGTGTGCTTCAGGCTGCACGTGGAATTGTCTCTACTGAAGCCTCCCCATCTGATGGGCAGACAGTGAATAAACACACACGTGCATTCACACAGATGGAGCGTCAGCAGTCTGAGAGAGAGAGAGAGAGAGAGAGAGAGAGAGAGCGAGAGAGACAGAGAGAGAGAGAGAGAGACAGAGAGAGAGAGAGACAGAGAGAGAGGGGAGAGATGGGCCTCAGAGCCCAGCTGTTTCCTTGCTTCAGAATCTCAAACGGTTTATTCTCTCCTTCCATCAGCTCTTCATTCCTCAGAGATCACAACAAACTTTGGAACAGCTGTCTGATCTGCACCCTGTGCTCTGCAGGATTTTAACATCACAAAGTTAGTAGTTCTGAAACTTTGGTTCTGGCCTAACTTGTTTATGTGGCAGGAGATAAAATCAAGCACGGCCTGGCTGATATGAACTTTCTGGGATTTATTCTGATCTAACGGAGATGAACATGCATCGGCTGAGGGACATTAATATCTGATCAAAAAGGAGTGAAGTTTTACACACAATCATCTTCAAACCTCAGTATTCATCTCACCGTGCCTTTAAGACTGGGATTAGATGAAGCTTAACCATTAATCATCGTAACAAAATAAAGGTGTCACAAAGGGTTCTTTGAGGAACCGTTATTGTAATGGAGGTGTAGAGGTGTGGATAACCTCTACAATGCTCAAAATAACTTCACTTGATGTAATGCTCCTTTACGCTCTCACATGTCTATTATAAAGGCAGTTCTTTATGCAACCAAAAGTGGTTCTTCTGTGGCATCGTTCAAAGAACTATTTCAAGCACCTTTATTGTTAACGGTGTGAGCACGTCATTTAAGGCCCAGAAATAATGATCCTGCTTGTAAAAACTCCCGTTAGAACAGATGCAGGTAAACCGAAATGTAGCAAAGAAGAAGCAGAGTGTCTCATTCTGAAGAAAGCAGAGATCTTCTGAGCAAGTTTGAAGAACAAACGCTCCAGATTTCTCCTGTGGAGAGGCTTTGGAGATTTAACGAAGACAGTGATGGACAAAGAGCACCTTTTCTATTGACTTGATTTGTATTTGTTCTAATGTCAGTGTTTGAACTCTTACTGCACAGATGAGGAGCTTTTTACAGCCGACTAGGGTCATTTCTCAACATGCGTTATTGTGTGTTCTTGCGTGTTCTTGCGTGACTCATCTGCCCTGCCTAAGTTGTTCTCTAGTACATACAAATGCATTTACCAAGAACAGACCAAGTTCCCAGGTGTTCTTGCACAGCCCCCAACACTGAGGATGTATCAGTTGGTGACCTGCCAACAAGAAGGAAGGGAAATATCCAGCAGTCTTCGTGAAATTCTGCACTGACATGTTGGCAAAAGATGCACAACGGCACGTTTGGGAAGTTCTCATGTTTAAAATAATGGTACCCCTGCTTGTGGTTTTGCAAAACAGGGCCAGAAATGGGGAGTAAAGTTGTCATCTCTTAGTTCAAACGATATAAACAGCATTATGAGGCTCGTATATCTTCCTGGTACAACTGGTACACAGCGCATTTCAACAGGGGTTCTCCATCTTTCGGTTCTCTTGCTCTTGGCATTGAGAAACACCCTAGAGGTTCTGCACAGTACTACATTGAAATGAGCTCTGTTCTGATGAGCTGCCTTGCGTAATACCTCAATCTAAAAGAAGTCCGTTCTGACACACCCCTTAGAACCACAGGGCAAATGGGTGGAGCTACACCACTGTACGGGCTGATTTAGGAGCTTCCTTTTCATGTACACACTGAAAATAACGTGAATTTTCATTTCTCCAACGGTCCACTGTCTCCTGCCCTCTCCAAGAAGCCTCATACGTTCCTGCACATCCACATACCGTAATCCTCGCCAGCCTTTATCAGAGAAGCTGGTTGAAAAGCTTCAAGCAGCAGCTTAACCCTGCTCTATTAAACACTTCAATCTGCCAGAGCCAAACTGCATCATACGCACGTTATGAAAAAAATAAACCCGCCGGCCTCCGGAGACTCTCAAACCAAGAGTGAGCAGATTAGAAGCAGCAGTGGGGCCTAATAGCTCAGTGCTCCACTCAAGAGGGCAGATTAGCACGAGACGCACACATCCTATCTGCATGCTACAGCCAAGAGGGACTTTACAATCATCAGAGTTTATCGTGAACGGAGGCCAGCGGAGGGGAAATCACTCCATCACCTGGTCAGTATGTAAAGCCCACTGCAACAGGAGGATGCAACACTCTGCGCTCTGCAGTGTTTATCAGGAGGGGGGGGGGCACGAGTGGGGAAGGATAAGTCCAGCTCACTTTCTCTGAGGCTCTGTCTTCTCCTGACCAACCAGTGCAAACTGTGCTGTTAAAGAGCATATTGGCTGTATACCTTCCTGCACTGCTAAATGCACCAATCAGCCGTGATATTAGACCCCATTCTGTCTGCTGAGGCATGGACGCACTCAATGTTCCAGTAGTTTGTTCTGCAGTAACTGTTCCGTTGGATCAGTCTAGATGGGACAAGCCGTGGTCACCTATGGTCCCATCATCGGTTTACTGGTTGTCTTTCCTTGAACCTCGTATGTTAGGTACTGATCAATGCACTGAATCCAGACAACCAACTTAATTCACTTCTATCGAATTATTCTCATTTTCTTGTTGTGGTTATAAGATTAATGAACATGTTTCTTTACCTTTCTTCCTGCTTTCTTCCTCTGGAACATCTCTTTCACCATGATGACTTAAAACAAGTAGAAAAGCTAGAAACAGGTGAAATAATCACAATATTCTATGAAAATTTGATCATATTTTATAAATTTGATCATATATTGCTGACATATGTTCTATTGAGAATGAACCCTTTTCCTGATGTAATTCTTGAGTGAATGTAAAATAAGTGGAGAAACACTTACAACAGCAGGTTCAAATTTCACTCAAATATTCCATTGTTCCAAGAGCCAATCAGTCTGCTGGATATGCCACAAGCAGACACACTGTTACCACTCTCTTCACAGAAAAGTGGACTGATCACACTGGATTCATACAGATTTTTTGTGATTATTTGCGATGTGCAGACCACACATAGTGTGTGTTGAGGCAAGGAAAGTGGACTTGAGAAGTTTGGGCTGGAGTTCCAGACAGTCTCTTCTGATGGACTTGAAGCCAGACCCCCCCCCCCCCCTTTGCCAGGAGGGATGAAGCATGGATTGAAGAGGAGCTGGGAGGTTGCAGGTTTCCGTCACACTGAGGTTGGACGATATAGGGAACGTAATGGTGTAGAGGAGGATCTAGAGCATCCTTCCCAAATATGAGCTATTTCACTAGAAAACCGGGCAAAATAGGAAAGATTTCCATCCAATTTTCGATTTCTCAATATAAGCCTCAAACGGTCAGAAACGTGACTCGATAAAGTGTTTCTCTCCGAACAGGTTTAGACTATAACTTACTAACAGGAGGTAAATCAAACGTAATGTAATGCATTACGTAACTAATCTCATAATTACTCAAAATTATGAATGACTCCGATACAGTGCATATCTAATTACACCTAAATGGTCTAGACGTCTGAGAGTTAACACACAGCATGTCAACACAGATAAGTGCAATAACTGCGCGAGTAAACCCTGGACACAAGGCCAGCAGGCAATCAGACAGTACAGTGAGGGATTACCTCATATCTTTGCCATGTGACTCGCAGGGTAAAATCACCTGAGGACAGTGGAGCTCAGCTGGTTCAGGCTGTCCCCTCCTGCCTAAGGATACAGCACATTTCCTGGGATCAAAGCAGCACTGAGAGGCAGGAGAAGCAGAGGCCCCAATTACTCTGGACAGGCAGGTCTAGTCTACCTCATTTAACCTCCTGAAATCTATGCCACCTAATTACCTGCGTCTGGGGCCTATGGGAGATCGACCCCCGTCTTATCTTCAAACAATGCTATTCTGCTCCCTAAATAGGCCTTTCATGGGTCCCGATCCTTTTCATTTCACCGTTTTATGGCTGGGAAGCGGCTCTGGCCACGCCCACACGTAACATTAACAGCCTGTTTGATGTGTGAAGAAGGTAGAATTAGGTAGACCAGTCTTAGGCGGACTTGTAATTGGTCCTGAACTGCTATATCACACAGAGTTCATGTCATGTGGTGTCTTTATTTTCAGCACCACGAGCACATTTTTTACTTGGACTCACAAAGAAGAATAACTGCATTATAAATATTGATACACGTGGTCAACCTTGCGGTCTAGGACACCCTTCAGAGTGCTTCAGATCTTCTTTGAGCTTCTGTTTCTAAGAAAATCAAGTATTAAGATGCTCACGGCCAATCTCTCATTCTCAGTCTCTCTCTCTCTCTCTCTCTCTCTCTCTCTCTCTCTCTCTCTCTCTCTCTCCCTTTTATTTTCACTCTTTCTGAGCAACTCCAGCTTCTTCAGACAGATCACTGACTGCTCATTGCCTTGCCGCATCCCTCAGTAGAGCGTTCAAAGCCCAAAAAGACTTCAAATTTCATCAGGTTCAGTAGACCCCCAGCCCTCCAGTGCAGTCTCACAGACAGATATAGGAAGACATCCTGGAGAGGGCAGGCATCTAGCCCCTCAGCCAACTGTCCAGCGTTGTTACCCCGACAGACCCATCCATCCTGAAAACTGTCACACATCCATCCAGTGCCTTCCTGTCCTGATTTGACCTGACGGATTGTATTAAAATCCAATCAACATTCCAAACACTGAGTAGTGGAGATGACAACGTTTAGTTCAGATTCTTTCATGTCACAGTTTTGCTACATTTGCCATTTTTTAATTATTAATTTTAATAAATTACAAATATCTCCCAGGGATACATGACCACTGGCGTATAAATGGTAAGCATGTGACTTTGGTTGTAGCAGTTTTACAGTCAGCTGAGGTCTTTGTCTGGAGGGAGCAGAAGAGGGACATTCAAGAGAATAAATAAATAAATAAGCCCTTTATGAATTATAATATCTAAGCTATTCACGCTGGGCATTTATTAGGTGAAGGCAGTGTTCTGTCACAAAATAAAATCTACTACATCTGACATTAAGTGGTGGAATTTGTTCGGTTTGTTTGGCCATTTAACACGAGTTTCTTGGCAATCCCTCCACAATACTGCAATTACAGATTTAACAGTGGGCAGATTGGCCACTGTTTGTTTCAAGCATGAAATGATCCCACAATGTCAACATATTTCTGGTGGAAAAAAATAAAAAAAAATACAGATTCTGTATGAAAGTAATGGTATCATATCGATACACCTTTTGACATATTGTGATTCTGGCACATAAAGAATGATTTATAAAGAATGAACCAATAAAATCTCATTATCAGTAAAAAAAAGGTCTCGTTGCTTCTCCCCTAAAGTTGAAATTTGTTATATGAGGTTCTTCCATAACGTCCACAGTAGGGGTGGGCAAAATATAGTTTATATTTGCACAAGATATATTTTATTGAATATTGCCATATATTGAATATTGAATATCTGACCAGCCCTAAACCATGATATGTAAATAAACTTGAAATTGCAAAGCAGCACTGTCCAAACAATACACAAATTCATATTTTTCATCTAATTCATCCATGAAAAACGACCCCAAAAATCCATCAAACTTAAAAATCAGCTGACTGTGGTCATCGATGTCTATCATGCTCAGACTACTCAAACACTCGTCTACCCACAGGAAGAAACAAAACGCCAACAATATCATATCACAGGGAGCGTATGTTGTTTCAGACAGGATTTATTACAGGATTTGATGGGATTCATTCACTGATATCCATTTCAGTATTTCCGTCTGATATTGCCTGAATACTAATACCAATCTCGACATTACTTCACCACGACTGCATCCGTTTGACCGGCATTATTTTAATGTAATCGACCTGCACTCGGTGCAGCTGTAGACCACAACAATAGATCACACTCCACACCAGAACATCCTCAAACTGAAATGATCAGGATCAGGATCAGGGCGAAAACACTGTGCCGTGAACTCTTTGGTCTTTCCTCACATTCCTCCCTCTCCCTCGTTCCACCACCAGAGCAGCAGGACCTCTGTCTCCACTGCTCTATCCCAACAAAGCAGTGAAAGTCAAAGTGCAGAGATGTCCTGCTGCTCTCCTTTCCACATCGCCGTACACAGGTCACTGCTCCGCCACAGTCTCACTCTCTATCTCAAGCCTGACCTCCTCTCTCTGTCTTTTCTGGGCCAGCCACAGTGGGGGTGAGGGGGCAGCTGGCACCACCCCCACCGCGCTCCATAAACTACACACGCCTATGACCTTTGATGCAACTGAGCACACCATGCTGACGTTGCGGTTTGGAAGCGCTCTGCTCTGAAGAGCAATTAGTTCTATCAAATCTATGAATGTCAATCGTGTGTTATCATCCGCCTGCTGATGCTGTGAAAAAGCCAGCTGTGTCACCATAAAAGACCATGTGTGGGGGTTATTTCACTGCTGACGCCGCTGCCATAATTTCTTAAAAGCAGGAACTTTACGACAGAAGGGAGAAGGAGCTCTGAACACGAAGAACTGCAGTCTGATAAAGTGGCATCATGTGAGAATTGCTAGTCGTTGCTCCTCGGCTCCCCCTACGGGACGTTTCATTTGTGTTCGTGAGAAGCTTTCAAGGGTCAGGTTTTACACATGCGTTTCTGGACAAGCTGGGAGACACTGAATTGTTACGGAAAGTGACAGAAGCATGTGGACTGAGGCAGTAGAGTAATACTACAGAATTTTAAACGAACACCACATGACTTACACGGTTCTCGCAAATATCTTCATGCCAGCTTCGTGAAAATTACAGAGTGCAGTTGCTGGCCTGCAGAATCCAGAGTAGCAACAATAAAGATGCTTTTCCAAGCCAGTGGAGCGTCACAATAATTCTGAAACGGTAATGATCCATTTATGACAGCGAATCCAAAAGGAGTTCCATGCTTTTAACCAAGTGGTCCCACATGTTAGGTGGCCTACAATTTAGAGATAAGGGCTTGGGAGAAGATTGGCAGAAGACTGCCAGTTTTATCCCCTGGACCAGCAGGAAATGGGTTAAACGTGGAGGTTGAAATCCAATGTACAGCTGCGCTATGGCTGCAAAGTGTGTTCCTAATATTTCTAACGAATGTACAGCAACGGCATCGACAGAAACTATCGAAAACCCTTCCATCCTGGATCTTCATCCATGGCGAGAGGTCTGTCAGCAGCTCCCTTTCACACTGTAATTAGGCCTCATGAATGAACTTCTCTTCTGATTTTTGGTCATCTTCAACTGACTTTTCATGGCCCGAAATTAGACACACACCCAGCAGCCAGCCAATTAAACAGGGCCACATTACTAAGAATACCAGCACTGCCAACTGAGAAGCAGATGTGCTCTTACTTTCATTCTGACCACTGGACGTGCAAGCTTCACTTGCTTGACCTTAATTAACATTAGCACAGAATAAAACACAGGATGGCATGGACAAAGATTGAAGTCCCTCTCATGTGGCTGAAACAGATATGATCTCTCAAGGCATGGAGGACATAAGACAAAACCAGCATTATCTTTTACATTATATGTTCCTGTGGGATTGGTCCAGACAGGCCAGCTTTCAGTCCACATGTACATCAATGAGCCTTGAGCACCCATGACCCTGTTACTGGGTCACTGCTTGTCGTTCCTTGGATAAGTCCTGACCACTGCATACCAGGTGCTCCAACCCCATTGACACACGAGGAGCTCTGACCCAGTTGTGCAGCGTCCCAATTTGGTGACTGAAGACTCTTTAAGCAAATATGCACAGCTGCATAGCCTCACACCACACACCAGTGCCTCTCAACCCTGTAGACAACCCTGCCCTGCACATTTTAGTGGATTCTCTGCTTTTTATGTGAGTTGAATGAAAGCACTAAAATGTGTGACTGTTGGATTGAGATCAGTCCACCAACCAGAAGTATCCAGCCAACGGTGTCCTGTGGGCAGCGTCCTGTGAGCACTGATGAAGGATTTTAGGATGACCAACACATATTGAGCAGCAAAGGATGAGCTTCTGTCTCTGACTTAACATCTACAAAGTGGACAAACTAGATGAGGGAGTCTAACGGAGTGGGCAGTGAGTGGACACGGTGCTTAAACACTGTGTCTGATCCGTGCGTGCACACTAACACACCACCACCACGTCAGTGTCACTACAATGCTGAGAACCACCCACCATCTCCATAATAGCTGCTCTGTGGTGTTCCTGTGGGGTCCTGACCATTGAAGTACAGGGTGAAAGGCCTTGTTTAAACACTGTAAGTTACAGTCGATGGCATTATCACACTGTACTGCTTCATTCTCTCAACCACCCACCAAACCCTCGTCTAAAGTACAACAAATCTCAGAATCTCGGAAAGCAGAGGGAAGGAGGGATGAAAGTTATTCCATTAAGAATGTAGCCGAGGAGCTGGAGGAGGAGGAGGAGGACGAGGAGGAGGAAGAGGGAGGGAAATCCTCCAGGGATGCGGCACCTTATCCTCTCGGCAAAAGAGGCCACACGTTTTTCATAAGTTAATTAATCCAAAGGCTCTAAAGCAAATACTGCGGAAAGACTTAGTGCTGGCTGACAGGAAAGCACAAGAAATTAAATTCCACGGCCTGCCGAGCCCCACACTGGAAAAGAGGATGACACGTTGTGTTATGAAACTCAAGTGTGTAAAAGCCAGGGGACGTCCTGAACTGCGGAGGGAGGGAGAAGGCAGGCTTTCGGCAGCGCATGCCAACTGCCCCTTCGCGCTTCACAGATGACCCTACAGAGCTGATTTTTTTTTTTGTCTGCCGTCACCCGTCCTCCTGCCGTGCCAAATTCCTCTCCCACCACGGACAAAAAGACAGGAGAGAAGAAAGTCACCTTAGTGGAGATTCAGCCCAGCATCACAAACAAGGTGTTTGTTGTCATCATTTGTAATCTAACTGATATCCAATCGATCTGAACATTGTTCCTGTCATAATGGCCAATAGTAAGCAGGTATACAGGCTGTCCCACAGCCAACGGTGAGGACTATCAACGTCTGGACAACTGATCTCGAACCCCTTCATCCCCCCGCTGCCTGATCTTCCAGCCCAGGAACTGAAGGAACATGCTATAATTAGCCCCTTTGATCTGTGATGGCTTTTGAGAAAAGTTACCTTCCTGAGTCAGTGTGTCCAGCAGTGCTGTGTCCAAGCTTAGGAGAGGACGGCGAAATGGTAAAACACAGTGAACTGTAAACACTGTGTTAAGAAGCCGGTTTTGTTCCTTTCAATAAAGCTACAAGTAATATTTGTTTGATTAAAATTCTTTTCTCAAAACGTAAATTAAAATATGTTCACTTGAATAGGACCATCTGTACTGTGTACTATGAGTACTATACTATACTATACTGTGAGTACTATACTATACTATACTATACTATACTATACTTTACTAGTGAGTACTATACTATACTATACTGTGAGTACTATACTATACTATACTGTGAGTACTATACTATACTATACTATACTGTGAGTACTATACTATGTCCACTATAATATACTATACTGTAC
Source organism: Acestrorhynchus altus (assembly GCA_034509495.1). NCBI lineage: Eukaryota > Metazoa > Chordata > Actinopteri > Characiformes > Acestrorhynchidae > Acestrorhynchus > Acestrorhynchus altus. Next base: position 7,687,496 of record CM067517.1, read on the forward strand.
TATGAGTACTATACTATACTACAATATACTATACTATACTGTACTATGAGTACTATATTATACTATACTATACTATACTATACTATACTATACTATGAGTACTATACTATACTATACTACACTATACTGTACTATGAGTACTATACTATACTATACTGTGAGTACTATACTATGTCCACTATACTATGTGTACTATACTATACTATATACTATGTGTACTATACTATACTGTGTACTATACTATACTATACTATACTATACTATGAGTACTATACTATACTATACTACACTATACTATGTGTACTATACTATACTATACTATGAGTACTATACTATACTATGAGTACTATGCTATACTATACTATGTGTACTATACTACACTATACTATGTGTAATATACTATACTATACTATGAGTACTATACTATACTATGAGTACTATACTATACTATACTATACTATGTGTACTATACTATACTACACTATACTATGTGTACTATACTATACTACACTATACTATGTGTACTATACTATTTGTATTACTATACTATATGTATTACTATACTACACTATACTATGTGCACTATACTATATGTATTACTATACTATAATATACTATACTATACTATGTGTACTGTACTATACTATACTATGTGTACTATACTATGTGTACTATACTATACTATGTGTACTATACTATACTATATGTACTATACTATGTGTACTATACTATACTATGTGTACTATATTATGTGTACTGTACTATACTATACTATGTGTACTATACTATGTGTACTATACTATACTATGTGTACTATACTATATTATACTATACTATGTGTACTATACTATACTGTGTGTACTATACTATGTGTACTATACTATGTGTACTATACTATACTATATGTACTATACTATGTGTACTATACTATACTATGTGTACTATATTATGTGTACTGTACTATACTATACTATGTGTACTATACTATGTGTACTGTACTATACTATACTATTCTATACTATACTATGTGTACTATACTATGTGTACTATACTATTATCCAATGCAAGGGCATCAAGATACATTATGTGGACAAAAGTTTTGGGACACCTGCTCATCCACTGTTTCTTCTGAAATCAATGGCATTAAAAACGAGAACAGTATATCCTGTCTCTACTGTCCAGAGGTGGTTTTCTGCAAGATTTTGAAGTATTTCCGTGAGGATTTGATTGTATCAGCAACCATGTTTGCAAGATTCAAATATGAATGACACATATTTATTGAAACCACGCAATCTACCAGTCTGGAGAGGCTGCAAAAATATTGCCAAGGCAATATGGGACTCCTGACAAGTGGAGAAATGGAGAACATTTAGGGAACAGCTTGTTCAAAAATAGGTCAACTTCCTTAGAAACTCGCAGTAAAGTACATTATTACCATTTACAGTGAACAGTCATAAAACTAGCACGATTTAATGAGAACTCCTAAAGTATATTAGTCAGTAACTACAACAATTTGTACAGTAACTACTCTATAAAGCGAATATGCAAGTTATACATTTATGAGAACGAGGGACTGAAGTATGAGCTCATTTACGAGCCCCTGCACATCAAAGGGTGGTCTTCACTCTTACATTTAAAATCCAAAAAGAGGTAGACCTAAGGCTCAGGATCAGCTCGTCTCTCATTTGTCTCCCGAAATCTCATTTTGCCATTTATATACGTCCAAAAAGTCCCCTCTGTCTTTGATCATCATTTTAACAGCTGTTTTAAGACGGGGGGCATGTCTGTCATCCCTGAAAACACGGCCTGACACCGTGCATTACGTAAGGTGGCCCGCAGTCATGGGGTTTCAGCGCTTACGGATAAGAGCAGGCTCTCAGTCCCCTCTCAGCCCTTCTTCTCTTACACGAGCCGCTCTCTAATCTTTTGTTCCACTGCAGGACATTATACGCCAACAAAGCATGACACATTACAGCCTGCGAGTATCATATAGAAAAGAAAACACGGAAACAAAGGAACACATCCATCCTCAGGGTCATGTGAGTGTACATAAGGCAGGAAAAAAAGGAAGGGAATGCCTGCATTAACCCACTTTACTCGGCTGAATCAGGCCAGTACAGCACAGGGCCTTGACTGTACCTGAAGTTAATGATAAACCTCAACAAACCTGGGTTAAATCTCACTGCCTGGCAAAACAGCGCATGTTGAAAAGCGGATTAGCTTTACAGTCACCCCCGTGTTGGGTGATCGTAAAAGCTGAGCTCCTAAAATAACATCCAGAGAAAAAAAGTTGTGTTTTCAGCTTTCAAACAGGATTCTCCAAAGCCGTGTGGGTTAAGCAGAACAAATAGGTTTTATGGGACAACTTCCATTTACGAGGTTTTATTGGCAAAACCAGAACTAACATTCCTCAAGTGTAAAGTGAAACTACTGGGACACAGTATAGGCTACTTGCTGTTAACCACCACTTTTATGTTGTACAGCTACACAAACAGCACTGATCACATTCTCTTCTGCGTACACGTCATCTGTTGGGGGGATTAAATGATATGTCCACTAGGGGGACAATTTGTCGGGTTTCTGTGAAGGAGTTTTAGGAGGCACTCGGGAATCTGGTTTCTATCACCATCACTGAAAATGATTCAGACTCTGTAATAGTGGTGGGTGAAATGACCTCAAATCAACATCACGATAAATGGAACACTTGGCCGTGATTACGATTAATCAATGAGCTGAAGCTCTTTCAAAATTCGTCTGAATAAGTGCAAAGATTGAATGATTTAAACTGAACAATGATAATTTTGATAATAAAATGACACACTGACACTATTTATTCTTACTTTTTCTCATTTCTTTGAAGCTATATGGAAATGTTCCGTGTTCAGTATGCGTTTATTTCAAATCATTTTAAATATGAAATCGGTTATTAATTTTTGAAAGTATAATAACTGTAATTCATATTTGTTCAGCATTCTGCCTTCTGCCAAACGTGTCACTGTGCTCAGTTTTGGTCAAACTTTTTCATTTTAAACAAAGTCAACATACGGACTCGTTCTTGAGGTCAGGGAATAGTGCGGTCAGCAAAATTATTATAACGATTAAGGATGGGGTATTGTTTCTGATGAAGACATGTCACTGCTGTCCAATGAAAACCAAGTATCACATACATATCACATCAAATCATCCTGGATTAATAGATTTCTCAGTCATATCAACAACTGAATTATGCAGAAACTGTCCTTTTCTGGCCTTATTTGGGCAAAAAAAACAATCATCAACAATCAATCAATGTATTGACCAATCAATGTATTGTTACATTGATTGTGTTGTCTATCACTGTAACAAAATTTCACAAAATTCAGAATTTGATTATAGTACTACAGCGGTGTCTCAATCCAATGCATTTTACAATGCTAAAAATGAATGATCTCCTAAAAATATGATCCATATTAATATTTTGTGTCTAATAACATTTTCACTTTATTGGGAAAGAAAACCACTGAGGTCAAATCCAATTCAACCTTTTCACAATCAGCCCATTACTGCAGTCGTTTTAATACAGAGATAGATCTCCCATTAGTCTGTTGCTCATACAGTATTTGGGAGGTCTGTAACTTTTGACTCGTACTGTATTCGGATGGGACAGGAGTTCAGGCTTTTCTGGGCCGTTAGAGAAAGCTGTCCTTTCAGTTTAAAATTAAGCATTGTGAAATCCCAGAGCCATAGTGTCTGCAGCATTCCTACCAAAGGGCTCCAGCACTGGTTGCTTGGGCAACATAATTACATGTGGGGTGCCTGGGCTAAAGGGAAGGGGGGGACGCAAGGAAACACACGGTGAGGGTTTTGAGCTTTGCCACTGTGCCATTATGGTCCTGTTTGAACCTTATGCAGAATAAGCAGCCTAAGGGCTGTGGCCGGGCCGACCGCTCTCTCTCTCTCCCTCTCTCTCTCTCTCTCTCTCTCTCTCTCTCTCTCTCTCGGCCAAACCATCTTCCCGCCAAGCCACTCGTTTCTGTACTTTGAAATGCAGCCGCTGCACTGAACGCTGTATATCATCTGCTTTCAGAGCTGCTGTTTTTAGCTCCCGGACTTGCCGATACTCCTGCCATGTGCTATAGCCGCTCGGTACGAACGGAATATCATATGGCAAATATATTATTACATATTTTGATTGCAATGTGAACCGGCCAGCCACATGAATGCCTGTGATCCTTCAGAATGCTCTGGAAATATCTTAGATGCCAACTCCCACCCTTTACAGTCATTATGGTCCTAATCCTGGACATCACCGTCGGATACTGTATTCCGTGATTCTGCAAAGGCCAAAGTGAAAGGCTATTAGAATACAACATATTACTCAGGCCCATCCCAGACACTTTTACGAGCCTTTATTAATATTTATGAGCTCGTATTGCTTGACATTTCAGTTTTATGTTTATTTTCAACCCCCCCCAACCCCCCAATGTCGAGTAAGGATGTAGCCATTCGATTCTTGTGGTCAGTCATAAGGAGCTTCGTGAAAAGTTCTGGAAATTCTTACTGAATCTATCTATCATATCTATTTAACTTTCCTCCATAACTGCTGCGTCTGATGGCTGAAGTGGATCCAAAGGCCTAATGTTTGTGCAGGAATTTAGACGGACGATGATTCAGGAGCTGTAACTCTGCCCATCCAGCAGCAGATGCCAATGTCACACATTTCACTCCGACTCAAAGCAGTCAACCGTTCCCCCCCCAGCCCACTGCCAAGTCGATTAGATTACAGCAAGAGTCTTGGTGACAGCTCCTGGGCATACTTGAAAAGTGGTTGATATCTGAGATCCTCCCCACTCAGGTCTGAGAAGAGACGCTATACTGAGAAGTTCATGTCACAGGCCAAGCACTGTTTGAAGCAAATCCATCATGAGAAATGGCAGCAAAGTGAAACAATAAAGGAAGCACGGGGGAAAAACGAGATTTGCCTTAATCCATGCGGTTCTGAAAAGGAAGGAATGTCTTCTTGGTGTTCACAGCATAAACACGTGGTTAATCTTATTGTAAAGCAGATACTTTTCCATGTCAAACCCATAACTTATACAGTTTAGGAGACATTTGCCCTGAATAACTGACCACCTGAATTGGTCACTATGACCCCGTGTACAGCTGGTCACTTCACATGATTAGTAGATTTCCAACACATCCAAGAATTCAACCACATTCAATGTGTCTCCAGTTTGTTGGACTTAAATCCGATGGCTGTGTGGAAAAGAACTTCCAAATCCGCTCATTTTGTGGCAACCAGTGTGTCTTTCAGTCTCTTCCTGTGCTGTGCTAAAGATGGTTGCTTCTTCAAAATTCCCAATTTTACATGCCATCATGCTTTTCTAGAACCGTATGAAATCAGTTTTATTTTTTTTCCAAATGTTGCTTCATTTTTTCCTGATTTCTGTGATTTTTTTTTCAGTTTTTCGTTTTGCCATTTAAAGTTTTACATTTTTCCCTTTAAGAAAATATTACTAAGATATAGTTAAAGTTCTACAATTTCTTCAAACTCCACATGACTGGTTTTGTACTGCAGGGGGAGGAGTTTCAGCTCTACTGGGATGAATTCTGGTATTCTAATGAGTCTTGGAGAGACGGATGGATTCACACTGCTATAGCACTGATTAAATGTGTTTCAGATCCTCTTGTGGTGTAGGATGGGTGATATGGTAAAACTAATATATTACAACATTAAAAGACATTTTCACAAAATGCAATATTTATGGTGATATTCTGATGCACAGAACATTTTTTGTACTCCGTCCATTTATAATCTTTAATAATCAAATGTGCAGCTGATCATTGTTCTTCAAGCGTTGATCATATCCACAATATGTACAGAAAGTATACGGTGTATCACAGTAACAGTGTTGTCCGATAAATGAGAAATGAATGATGAATATTGACAACGCCATCCTCAAGTGTTATGAGCAACAGAATTTACATTTGATTTAAATGTGCATTTACACTTTCACTTATTTGGCTTGGCCTTATCCATAATCCTGATACTCGAGATGAAGTGACCAGGAGTAAACATGGTTTTGAAAACTTCATTTAGAAGGTCAGGAAGGTGACTGCCAAAGTAAAAAAGAAACTGCTCAATCTGAACATTTAGAAAATTCTAGCTACTCTCCAATAGATTGGCCTGAGACCCTGTCTTGCCCCCAGTTGCAGGTAGGCTCCAGATCCACCCTGACCAGGAAGAAGCTGATGAACAGTTCTTTATTGTCTAAAAAGCCTTGAGAACATTCTTCCTCCTCTCACCAACAGTCAAATGATCACTAATTCACTGCTAATTTGTCTTCTCCAGATTTATCCAGATACATGTCTCTTCAAGCAAACGCGGCATCTTGCACAACAACTGTGAGAGAGGCTTTGTGTCTCTGATGACTCCTGACCACCTACTGAGGGTTCTTTAAGAACCACTCAACCCAGCTGTATCTGGCTTGCTCCAGTCACCAGGACTGCCAGGCAGGCCCACCGACGCGAACACATCCTGCCCATCTCTAGATTATCCAACCCACTGAGCCCATTGAGGAACCAGCCCCGAGAGGAAACGGGAAACCCTTTCAATTGAGCTGGAGAAGGTACAGCCTTCTCCTGCATTCAGAGCATGGCCACAGGGTCAGAGACAAGAGCGCTGAATTAAGACTGTGGCCTGGTTTCTAACAGCCCCAGGGAAAAAACTGCTGGTCCCACAGAGGCCTCCATCAGGACACCATTATTCAACGACCAACAAAGCTATGGAAAAGCTGCTGTGATAAAGAAATTCACTCACATCTTTGAGTGACTTGATACTTAATGGACCTGAAGTGAACTGACTTTCCTGTTGTTGAGCTGGAGCTCTGTAATCTGCAGCGGTTGTTGTATCTCTGATCTCCATTCTGTTAAACAGACTCTGCATCAGGGAGCCCAAATTCACTACGTTACTGAGCACCTCAAACATACCCTCAAAAATAAAGGTTCCTTGATAGTTCTTGGCAGAAACTTGATGTTCTGTGTTCCTTTCAAGTTTAAGGTTTACAATTGTGTCTTTAACCTTTAGAACCCAAAGCTAATTTTGTGGGATGTTTTCATAGTTTGACGTACTTTTATTTGCCAAAACGTTTCAAAAAGCATTTACAGGAGACAGTCACACGTGCCAGATGTTCTTTTCAGGAGGTTCTATCAAATTAGTCTTCATTTGAGATGTGAATATTAAAATAGTAACATAATAATACATTTTACCAAGTTTTGATCAAGAATGTACTTGCACTTTGTTTTTGCTTATAAGGGCCAAATCACACTTTAACTCAGAAGTCCTGTGTGAAACTGATCATCCAGGAGGTTTTTGAGATGAAAATGTAATAATTCTCATGAATGATTAGTAATGATTACATTGACAATGATATTTTTATATTTATGTATGTATCAGTATTATCCCTTCTCCGGACTTTTATTCTGAAATTTGAAAACTATGAGAGCAAAAAAACAGAAGAAACTATCTTCTCTAATCTCTCTTCTCATGTTCTACTATAACCCGATATCTATATCAGTGACATCATACAGGTTGAGAATGTACATGTGGACTGAGCAGTAAACATGCACTGGAAGCTATTTTAGCATTATAGCATGTAAGCCAATTTAGACCATGGTTAGATAGGCTGTGTCTTGTAATTTATGACATGTGTATCATGCCTGTATGTTACTCTGATCCTGAGTAATGAAGACTAGAATATGGCCATGTACCTGCCTGCAAGTGCTTCTCTCGGGCTCTAAGGGTTAAAGAACTGTTAAATTATAGGTCCTTTACGGAGCAAATGACCATTTTTGGCCCCTTCATTTAAGAGTTTCTATCTTACAGAAGCTACTCGTCCCGAAGACAAGCTAGTGATCCCACACTGGCCTCAAACAAAGAACAAACAAGGAGAGGAGAAAGCTGCTGCAATGCCAAAACACAGAGAGAGCAGCTTTGAGTTGAACTGACATTCTCATAGCTGGTCTGGTAATCCGCAAACCTCGAAAAACAAGCAGAAACAAAAAGCCATGCACTTACTGGCTACTTCCAGCGAGGCGTTGTGGCTGACGGCTTCACCCAGATAGTTTCGGGCCACGCACACATACGAGCCCTCATCCGGTTTGCTGCGGCGGCCGTGGACAATCCTCAGGAAGAAGAGCGAGCCACTGGGCAGCAGCATGCGATGAGAACGAGAGTTGTCCCGGTCAGTCTCCACCCTCTCTCCGTCCTTGTACCACTCCACGGTGGGCGTGGGCCGCCCCTCGGCCTTGCAATTGAGTGTGGCCGGCTCACCTTTGGACACGATCAGGTCTGAGGGGTGCTCCACGATGCGGGGCGGGTAATCCTCCAGCCGCAGACGGGTTCCTGCAGGAGACACAGAGGGAAAACATTGGAATACAGCTTCAAAAGTGACCGGAACATCAGCAGAGTGATTGGACGAAATGTACAGAAGCCAAAAAGACACATGGAGAGAGACGTTTGCCCAGCATATGGCAGTGAGACAGAAGTATAGAGCATAAGGGATAGAGTAAAGCGAGACGTGCTCAGGCAAGGCTTCTCAAGGACATCTGGCACAGGTGCTGATGAAGCTTCATAGCCATTGCTGAGCCAGTCGTTTTTTTTATCTTCAGCATGCTGCCTCGTCACATTTACCATTTCTGTTCAGCACTGACCTAACAGAGTTTAAACAATGCACTGATCCTTATATGCACTATACATCTCGAAGATCTGCTTACATCAGGACCTGTTCTAGAGCCTACAGCTCAAAAAAATAGGTTTCAGCATTCGCAAATCGAATCACATGACAAATCGCCATGCTCGTTTTGAAACACTGGGTGAATTAACAATTGTTATTGTTATTATAAACAATAAGCACTTGTTTAATATAGCATAGCCTACTACTTTTTTTAACCACCCTCGGAGTAGTAAAGTAGGTGCTGAAACTACAGTGAACAATAAGAGAACAATAAAGGCACTTATTTTACAACAGTAAGGGAACTAATAATATATCATAGTGTTGTTGGAAATAATAAGCATTGGCTTCATATGGAACACATTGCTGGG